>OY804600.1:7556261-7709237 GCA_963680895.1 Fragum sueziense | reverse complement strand
CATGGCGGGTGGGGTGTTTTATACACAATAATATACGTAGCCACACAAACAAAAAATATCATAATTGTTCTGTGAAACGTCAGTCCAACCGTTTATAGATTAAATACAAACTTTTTGGATCGTAGTAAAACACATTCACCCAATATCTTAACAGATATATACAAGACAGGGTTTTAGACTGTACTTGAAAATGCCCCCTGTAACTTACAACATAGTCATTTAGATGATATCACTCATGTGGGCTATTGAAGGATTTGCTGCATCCGACCACAATTTACCAAATCTGTTACATACCACTTTAATGCTTGATATATGCTTGATACAATGCACGATGTCGTTAAGTTGTAAACCTGTGGAGGTCCCGTGTAAACACATAAATATGTGGGTGGGGTAAGATAAACATTTTTAGCTCCACTGGCCGAAGGCCAGCGAGCTATTGTCATGGCGGTGTGTCCGTCGTGCGTGCGTCCGTGCGTCCGTGCGTCCGTTAACTTTTTCTTTAAAAATCTTCTCCTCTCAAACCAGTGGGCCAATTTTGACCAAACTTTGCAGGAATGTTCCTTGGGTGACCCTTTACTTAAATTGTTCAAAGAATTTTGATTGGTCCATAAATGTGGGCGTGGCAGGGCGGGGCTTATCAGACTTAGAGAAATCACAAAATAATTCTTTAAAAATCAACCATTTGGCCAACTTTGACCAAACTTGGCAGAAATGTACCTTGGGTGACTCTTTACTTAACTTGTCAGTGAAATTTTGATTGGCCTATAAATGTGGGCGTGGCAGGGCGGAGCTTATCAAATTTTGAGAAATCACAAAATAATTCTTTGAAAATCTTCTCCTCTCAAACCAGTTGGTCAATTTTGACCAAACTTTGAAGGAATGTTCCTTAGGTGACCCTATACTAAAATTGTTTAAAGAACTTTGATTGGTCCATAAATGTGGGCGTGGCAGGGCGGGGCTTATCAGACTTAGAGAAATCACAAAATAATTCTTTAAAAATCAACCATTCGGCCAATTTTGACCAAACTTGGCAGAAATGTACATCGGGTGACCCTTTACTTAGATTGTTCAAAGAATTTTGATTGGTCCATAAATGTGGGCGTGGCAACTTTGACCAAACTTGGCAGAAATGTACCTTGGGTGACTCTTTACTTAACTTGTCAGCGAAATTTTGATTGGTCTATAAATGTGGGTGTGGCAGGGCGGGGCTTATCAAATTTCGAGAAATCACAAAATAATTCTTTGAAAATCTTCTCCTCTCAAACCAGTTGGTCAATTTTGACCAAACTTTGAAGGAATGTTCCTTAGGTGACCCTATACTTAAATTGTTTAAAGAACTTTGATTGCTCCATAAATGTGGGCGTGGCCAGGCTGGGCTTATCAGACTTAGAGAAATCACAAAATAATTCTTTAAAAATCTACCATTCGGCCAATTTTGACCAAAATTGGCAGAAATGTACATCGGGTGAGTCTTTACTTAACTTGTTCGTGAAATTTTTATTAGTCCATAAATTTGAGTGTGGCAGGGCCGGGCTTATCTGACTTAGAAAAATCACAAAATAATTGTTAAATTCTTTAAAAATCAACGATTGGGCCAATTTCAATTAAACTTGGTAGAAATGCACCTTAAGTGACCCTATACTTAACTTGTTCATGAAATTTTGATTGGTCCATAAATGTGGGCATTGCAGGGCGTGGCTTATCAGAATGGGAGAAATCACGAGAAATTCTTAAAATCAACCATACTTTGTTACTTTCGACCATACTTTGTTATTCAATAATACTTTGTTAGTAAAATTTTAATTGGTCTATAAATTTGGGTGCGGCAGGGTAGGGCTTATCAGAATATGACAAACCATGAAAAAGTTCTTTAATTAAACATAAATCTTTATTAGGTCAAATCTTAGAAAAACCTTGTATGCCCTTCAGAGGTCATATTTTCTGCCCAGTCAATCTGAAAAGAGGTCAGAGTGATTGTTTTGATGAAATCATTGAAGGATTGAAATTGGGTCACTGGGGTTGAAAACTAGGTCAAGCGGTCAAATGTTAGAAAAAAACTGTTTTTTGTCCAAAAATGGGTGCATGGCAGGATGGGGCTTATCAGAAATCATTAGAAAATTTTTCATTGATTGCCGCTTCTGTAATCACTGGACATATTATGAGTGTACTTTGCCAGAATGTTCCTTAGGTGACTTTTTGCAATTTTTTTATTTTTACTTTGAATTTTCAAAACATCTCCAAGACCATTTTTTATTTGAGACACCCTTCTTAGAACTTTTGTGTTGAATTTTAGTCACATGAAAATCAATTCAACGTTCATTAACCCTTTCCCTAACAAGACCATGTTTTCATGTCTCTGAAGGAATTTAGTGTCAGAAAACTTTGAAAGAAAAAACAAAATGCTGATTATTAGCACTTGCTCCTTTTCCTTCAGTATTTTCTGTTCTGTAATGTTCACAAATTCCATATAGTTTTGTAACCCAATTCATCACCTGCAGTAGCTGTCAAATCTTGACAGTCTGAATTTTTATCGTTTGAGAAAAGAGAAAATGCACTAAACAGTGGATTCTTTTTAACTGCAATGTCTATTTGTCAAGATAATTATTGCAATTAACAGAAAAAAGCTAAAAAGGGAGTATATTGTTCTCAAAATTTTAAGTTTTTGCAGACAGGAAATTGCTAATTTGCAATGAATGTCTTATAACAGGATTATATAATTATTAAGAGTCCACTGTTTAACCCATTACCACACAGTGACGCCTTTCAACACCCTGCAAGATAAAGGCTTTTGAAAACATTGTGGAAAATGAAGAAATTGCTTGTGATAAGCAATTTTTTTCATTTTCCACAATATTTTCTGAACAAAAAAACACCAAAAAATTTAAAATTCCATGCACTTGATATTGCGGTCTGCAACACCTTTCAAATTGGAAGAGTTTGGAAAATGGTTAAGTTTGATGCCAAAATGTGATATACTCTTTTTCTCATTTCAGACCCTCTTGACCCGTGACAAGTGTTTGTGTTAATGAAGAAAAAAAAACAACAGTTTATGATTATTATGAAGAATGATTGATAATTTGTAACCCATACTTTGTTAAATTCTATTTAAATCAAAAGTTTAGATAGACTTTGTTCTTTAGGGGCTATTGCAGACGTTAACCTATACCAGGTAAGTGTGCTGGTGACCAAAACATGCTGCAGGAATCTTTTGAGTATGTAGGATTGTGTATTTCAAAGACAGTTGTTATTTGCTTTCTTTGAATTGCATACATGATTATCACCAGTTATGAAGAGGGCCTCTTTTTGGGATAACCGCCTTGTTTATCACAAAAAATAGTTTACCACTTTCATAGAAAGTGGAAATTATTTTCTATCAATTTAACAGAGATACACATTTATTTAAGTTTTGGAAATGATATTTCAACAATAAACTGAATTTGATTTTCTAGTCTTTAGTAATGTACAGTGTCATGCCAATATTTAAATTATTATAACGTTTTGAACAAATTTAGATTTAAATCTCAAAACTAAACACACAGTGAATAATTTAGAATTGCTAATCGCAATTACTTCCAGATCTTTTACATAGGTTAGCAAAATAACATGATTTCTATTGTTTTACTCCTGTCTGTCTGTCAGAAAACTTAACATTTTGCATTTTCTCCAAAAGTGTTTGACAAACAAAGCTGAAATTTGGTATCTAACTTCCTTTCAATGATATCTATATGTTCCATGTAACCCTTATCAACTCTTAATTAAAAAACTTAACATTGTAGAAAAATAGCCATTTCGGGCATTCATGTTTCACAAACACATCTTGTCTTTCAAGAAACTTACATTTTGTCACTCAACTATTCTATCAATCATGATTTCAACAACTGTTCTTATTTATTTCAGACAAATTTATCAATATTACAAAAAGACTTACCGTAATATCACTTGGAACATTTGTGAACTTTTATTATTATTTCCAAAATTGGAAATGTTATACACATTTTTATGATTCTTGTGTGGAACAGTGAATTGTGAACACTTTAATAGTGAACATTTTTTTATGATTTTTGTGCAACACTGATTTAATTCTAAATACAGTTTTGTGATTTTTATGTAGCTGTGAGTTCATTGTGACAGTGAATTGGAGTATATATTGGAATTATTGTGAACATAAGTTCTACCCTATGTGACTTAAGGTTGTGTACCTTAATATAGATCACTTTGTGTTGATTGCTGAAAGATATAGAGTACAGTGTGACGAAGTTAAAGAAAAGAGATACAGAGGAAAAAGGGACTTGGATTTACCATTGATTTATCCGTTTAATGTAAGAACTGGCTTTTTATTACTTTCTCTTGAATTTTTACACTATCTGCACCTAAAGATCAGAAAGGGATCAATATAAAATCTGGTCTGTCCATTAGTTTGTCTGTTTTTTCCTTGTAAGTTAGAAATTAAGATGTAGTGCTCAAATTTGATATTAAAACAGTTCATAATTCATTGGTATGAATCCCTTAATAACATTGTTAAAGTGACTTATCAAGGTCAAAACGATACATGCTTGCAAATTTACACTTCATACACATGTAGCAGCTTTTATGGTCCAGGGCCCTGTTTTTCTTATGATTTTATGAACATTTCAATTCATTTGTAAAACAGGGTCCTGGTCATCAGACAATGTCAAAAGTTGTCTTTGAATGTCTGGAAAATTTGCCATTTTAGTTTATATTTTCTAATTGCAGAAGGAAAATGCCTCGCAAGAAGAATTGGCGAATGAGTAGAGCCAGAAGAGATGTACTCACGAAAACCACAGCTGATTTAACGGGTGTCTTTGAACTATCAGATGGGGGCCTATCCCACCCTTTACCTTCATCTGTTTTGGATGAAACAGATGTAAGGCCATCTGTGTCTATGGAGGGCGTCTTTGGAATATCAGATGGGGGACTTGCCCACCCACAAAAACCATCTGTGTCTATGGAGGGCGTCTTTGGAATATCAGATGGGGGACTTGCCCACCCACAAAAACCATCTGTGTCTGGAATTTGTTCTGAAACTGTTCTTGATACTGTTCTTGATACTGTTCTTGATACTGTTCTTGATACTGTTCTTGATACTGTTCTTGATACTGTTCTTGATACTGTTCATGATACTTTACCAAATACTGCAGATGATATACTTACTGACACTGTTATTGATGCTAGTGCTGATGGTAATACTGTTCTTGCTACTGAAGTTGTTGCTGAAGATACAGAATCCAACACAATGATTTTCGGAACTTTTCATCAAGGTAATCAAATGTTTGACCCATCCTCTCGAAATCTACAATGTACAGCCAATGCCTTATGCTCGATGATATACACAGAGCTTAGACATCTGCCATCTTCACAAAATCTAGATGAAATTCTAATAGAAGGAGATAGATTACATAGAGAAATAGTGATTGGACTGAAAGCGAGGAATGACTTTCAAAGCTTGCTTTTGAATTTGGAAGAGATCCCAGGTTCTGTAACTGCATTTGATAGACATGTTTCTATTGTGAGAGGAAATATTTTATCTGGTGTATTTATTCAAAGTTCTATCAACACTCATATGTCATCACTTCACAGTTGTTTGAAGGAAGCATTTCACACAACTTCTTATCTTTTATTTATCATTGGTTCAGTTTGTTCTGCAATTTTCAGGCAGGATGGTAGATATTGTTTATTTGATTCTCATTCACATGGTGTTGATGGATTGGTAGATGATGATGGAAGATCATTATTAGCTTCTTTTCTTTCAATAGATGATTTGGTAATGTTCATGTATGCAATGTATCAAAGTATGAACATCGATCTAAATGAACAATTTGACATGATGCCAATTAGATTTGTTATAGGAGAAAAAATCCATGAATCTGAATCCAAGAAAAATGAAATTGAATTTACAAATTGTCCACCTGAGAAATTATCTTTGATTGACATATATTTCAAGGATCAAGCAGAGAGACAAAAGCGCAAACAAGAAGTTAGGTCAGATTATGAAATTGTACACGAACGTAAAAGATTAAAAAGAAATGAATATATGAAAAGTTATATGAGGAAAATTAGGCAGGATCCTGAAAGACAATCTAAGGAAAGATTAGTGGCTAGTATTTCAAAGAGAAAGGCAAGAAAAAATCCAGAAAGGCAAGTCAAGGAACAGACTATGACTAGTATTTCAATGAAAAAAGCAAGACAAAATCCAGAAAGGCAAGTCAAGGAACGGACTATGACTAGTATTTCAAAGAAAAAGGCAAGACAAGATTCAGAGAGGCAAGTCAAGGAACGGACTATGACTAATACTTCAATGAAAAAAGCAAGAAAAAATCCTGAAAGGCAAGTCAAGGAACGGACAATGACAAATATTTCAAAGAAAAAAGCAAGAGAAAATCCAGAAAGGCAAGTCAAAGAAAGGTCAATGACAAAGGGTTCTATGCAAAAAGTTAGACAAAATGAGGAAAGAAAGAAGAAAGAAAGAATGTTAACTCTTAAATCAATGCACAAGTGCCGCTCTAGTAAATTGTATAAAGATTCAGAAAGGATGAAAAAACAGAATAAACGTTCATCAAGATTCAATATGATAGTAGAAAATGAAAGAAATAAGACTAAGCGCCAGAGTCTAAGGTCTAATTTAGATTATAAAATTAAGGAAAAGAGCTACAAAAGTTCAAAGCGATATGGTTCCAGCTTAGACGACTGCATTGAAAAATTTAAGAAGAATGTTTCAAAAGGCCCTGTTTATGTTTGTTCATGCTGTAACCAAACATGGTTTAAACATTCTGTTGTGTTATTCAACAAACTAAATTCTAAATGCTCTTCTGATGCAGTTAAAAAATTTTCTACAAATTACATCTCTGTTGATGATTGTGAATGGCTGTGTAAAACATGCTATGAAAAAATTAAACTTAACAAAGTCCCTCCAATGTCTGTTTTCAATCAAAATGCATTTCCTGTACTGCCAAAGGAACTGAATTTACATCAGCTAGAGGAAAGATTAGTTTCTTTGAGAATCCCATTTATGCAGATTAGAGAATTACCAAGAGGAGGTCAGTTGTCCATCAAAGGGAATGTTGTCAATGTCCCAGTAGACATTCAGCCTGTTATACACAGTTTACCAAGAACATTAGATAGTCACTATACAATACCTGTTAAACTTAAGAAGAAACTTTCATATAATAAATGTGATTTCACTGAAAATATTAGACCTCTGCATGTTTTAAGTGCTCTTCATTGGTTAGTGAACCATAGTGTACTGTATAAAGAATCTGGTGTTAAAGTAGATGATGACTGGATGCAATCAATTACTTCAGATTGTAGTGATACAGTAAAAGAGTTCTTTGGAATGACAGGTGAAAGCGTAAGTGAAGAATTAGATTGTAATGATGATGTGAATTATGACTCTGATCACTTTAGTGAAGTTGACGAGACAGAAAAGGTTATTGGTAATAGTGACACTATGCTGGATGCTGCAGACCCAAATAAAGACAACGCTTATACTTTTGCTCCAGGTGAGGGTCAAACACCACTCAGCCTTTATCAAGATCCTGATGCAGAATATTTGTCTTTTCCTACAATTTTCTGTGGACAGAGAAGAAGTCCAAATGATAAAAAACATGTTCACATTCACTATAGTGATACATGCAAGCTAGAACTGAGGCATATTGATCGCAGAGTAGCATCAAATATTCCCAATATCTTCTTTAAGTTAAAGAAAGTTCAACTGAAACAAATTTCTGATAAAGTCCATCTTGCTTTGCGTAGATGTAAAACAGAAGGTAAAACATTTACTGCCTCACAAATGCTTGATACAAATCATCTTAAAGGTGTTGTGAGATTGGATGAGGGATTTTATATTTTCAGAAGTTTAAGGAATTCACCACCATATTTTGAAGCCCGTAAAAAAGATGTTTTTGCAATGATTAGACAACTAGGATTACCTACTTGGTTTACATCTCTTTCGTCGGCAGATACCAGATGGCATGATCTACTAAATATGCTCTCTCAGATAAATGATGGAAAAACAATGTCTGTGGAAGAATTGGATAACTTGACTTGGATTGATAAAACAAAACTTGTGCAAAAAGATCCAGTTACATGTGTAAGGTATTTTGACAACCGAGTACAAGAATTCATAAACACTGTACTTAAAAGTCCCCATGACCCATTAGGAAAAATAATAGATTACTTTTATCGTGTTGAATTCCAACAAAGAGGTTCACCTCACATCCACATGTTAATATGGATTGAAAAGGCTCCTAGATATCATGAAAGTTCATTAGATGAAGTAACATCCTTCATAGATAAGTATGTATCTTGTGAGAAAAATCCAGATCAACAACTTGTAGAACTACAGATACATAAACATTCCAAGTCTTGTAGAAAGAAACAGAAATCTATTTGTAGATTTGGTTTTCCCATTCCTCCAATGAAAAGCACAACTATATTGGAACCGTTAAATGACTGTAAAGAAAAGCAAAATTACAAAGATTTATTTGTCAAAATACAAAAGAAATTGGATGAGTTGAAGGAAACAAATATTACGGTAGATGATTTCCTTACTGAGATCAAAGTAAGCAAGGATGATTACATCAAAGCAGTCCAAAGCTCATTGAGTGGTCCAAAGGTTTTTCTGAAAAGAAAATTAAGTGAGGTTAGAATTAATGCATACATGAAACCTATTCTAAACGCTTGGGGTGCAAACCATGACTTACAATTTGTATTGGATCCATATGCATGTGCTGTATATATAGTTTCATATATTAGTAAAGCACAGAGAGGAATGAGTATTCTTATGAATGAGGCATGTAAAGAAGCTAGAAGAGGAAATATGGATCTCCGACAACAGGTTAGACATATTGGAAATAAATTCTTGAATAGTGTTGAGGTTAGTGCCCAGGAAGCCTGCTACTTACTTTTACAACAGCCATTGACAAAAGCCTCAAGGGATGTTGTTTTCATTAACACTTCTTTGCCTGAAGAGAGAACATTCCTACTTAAGTCTAAGGAATCTCTTGAAAAATTATCTTCAAATTCTACAGATATTGAAGCAGATAATACCATTAAAAGATATTCTAAAAGACCAAAACAACTTGAAAATTGGTGTTTAGCAGACTATGTGTCCCAGCTTGATATCAAATACAACACTGACAAAGGCACTGCAAGAAATTCAGGTGAAAACATTTCTGAAACATTAAATGAAGAAACCAATGAAGGTGAAAACAATGAAAACATGGATACATATTGTAACGAGGATGAGGTGCTTGACTCAGACACAAATGACTATAATTCAAGTGAGGATAGACAATATTCTATTCCTGGGGGTCGAATTGTTCTCAAAAATGGAATTGTTATAAGTGAAAGGAAACAAAGAAAAGTCATAAGATATGTAAGATTTTCGAAAAAAATTGACATCGAACAGTTCTGTAGAGAAAGATTGCTTCTATTTACTTCATGGAGAGATGAAAGTATTGATTTGAAACAAGGTCATGACTCTTACCTATCAAGGTACAGATCCATTAAAAATTTCATAGAGCACAAAGCCTTGCAGTATGAAAAGAATGCTGATGAACTAGATGATGCAATGGAGCGTGCTCACAATGAGGAAGATTTTGATGATGTTGCCCCAGGCACAGAGCAGTCTGAGCAGGATGACTCAAATATTGGTGCAAAAGAAAGTGAAAGTTTCATATTCTTTGATCCTGATAGACCTGAAAATCAGAGACAAGGTGATATTGCTGGAGATGTTGGTTTAAGTGTTGCTTCTGTAGATATTAGTGTACGCAGGAAAACAATGTCAGACATAGATTACAGGCAATTGATAAAATCATTGAATACGAAACAGAGAGAATTTTTTATTCATGTTTTCCAATCTGTTAAGCGTGATGAACAAAAGTTGAAAGTTTTTTTAACTGGTGGTGCAGGCGTTGGAAAATCTGTTCTTGTAAGTGCATTGTTTGAAGCTTTGCAGCGTTACTTGACATCTAATCCTGGTGATAATCCTGAGAACTGTAGAGTTCTTCTCTGTGCACCAACAGGTAAAGCTGCTTTTCATATAAATGGGGTAACATTACATTCAGCTTTCCGCATTCCAGCAAGCCAGGGTTATGATTGTACTCCACTTAATAGTGACACTTTAAACACCCTTCGAACAAAATATAAAGACTTGTCTGTTGTTATGATTGATGAAGTGTCCATGGTTGGAAATAACATGCTTAAACTCATAAATGAAAGATTAAAACAAATAAAGGGCAGTAATGTTCCATTTGGTGGCTTGCATATGATATTCATTGGAGACCTTTTCCAGTTGAAACCAGTGATGGATGGTTGGATATTTGAGAATTTGAAAACAAATTTTGGACCTTTAGCTACAAACTTATGGCAGGATTTTATTGTAATGCATGAATTGGATGAGATCATGAGGCAAAAGGAAGACAAGCAATTTGCTGAACTTTTGAACAGATTACGAGAAGGAAATCATACACAAGTTGACATTGAAAATCTAAAAAAGAGATTGACTGATACTGCTAGTACAGACTATCCACAAAATACAACACATTTATTCAATACCAATGAGAAAGTGAACAATTTCAATGTCAGGAGCTTTCTTAATAATACTAATGAAAAAGTAAACATTCCTGCTCTTGATCATGTATTAGGAGATGACAATGTGACAGTTAAACAACAACTAATATCAAAGTTGCCACATGATTCCACACACACTGCAGGGCTTAGTCAGATGGTAGGAATAGCTATTGGAATGATTTATGACCTATGTCTTAACCTTGATGTAGATGATGGATTAGTAAATGGGTCTTCTTGTATGATAAATAAAATTGAATACAGACAGAAAAATACTACTAGACCAAGTATTGTGTGGGTTTCTTTCAATGATGATAAAATCGGAACATCATGGCGTTCAAAGTACAGACATTTGTATCATAGTGCTATTAATCCATTATGGACACCTATCTTTGATTCAAAGAGGAACTTTGTGTATTTGAGAAAAACTTTTGTGAGAATACAAATCCCTCTGCGCCAGTCAACAGCAAAAACTGTACATAAATCTCAAGGAGACACGTTGAGTCAGGTTGTAATAGATATGGATGGAAAACGTGTATTTTCCCATGCCCATTATGTCGCAATAAGTAGATCAAGATCCCTGAAAGGCCTTTACATTCTAAACTTGAATGAAAGCAAGATTTCTGTGTCAACTAAAGTTCAAGAAGAAATGATACGTTTAAGAGAATCACAGAAATTGAAACTATGTTACACTCCAGTTTACATGACTAGTGACACTCATTTCACATGCCTTTTCAACAATATG
This sequence comes from Fragum sueziense, assembly GCA_963680895.1. NCBI lineage: Eukaryota > Metazoa > Mollusca > Bivalvia > Cardiida > Cardiidae > Fragum > Fragum sueziense. The sequence goes on along the minus strand of OY804600.1, from coordinate 7,697,905 downwards.
CAGTCTTACAGAAGCCATAAGGATGAATTGTTTTCAGATCCCAATGTCAAAGCTGCAGATTGTTTATGCTTATTAGAAACATGGTTAACTGCAGATGATTCCATCGATTTAGTGCAGAGAACTGGATATCAAATTGTTAGAGCAGATGGGAAACAAGTAAGCAATGCTCGTCCTCACAGAGGAATTATCGTTTATGTGCGGGACAACATTCATATTTCTCATAGCTTTTCTGTGGTAAAGAAAAACATAGAAATGATTGTTGTAGAACTCTTGGTGCAAGATAAAGAAATAGTCATTGCAACATTGTACAACTCTCCTAAATCTTCGGTGACTGACCTGAAGAAATTTCTAACTGAAAATTTAAAGCATTTCAAAGGGAAGCACCTCATTATTCAAGGTGATATCAACATTGATTTATTGGATATGAATACAACTATCCAGAGGTTTATGCAGGATTTCTTCAACTGCAGTCAACAAGTGTCAAAAACAACCCATTATTCTGGCTCCTTAATTGATCATATTTACAGTAATATACCACTGATTCTCACTGATGTCATAGAATGTGTCTGGTCTGATCATTCGATGGTGTATTCTGCTGTGCCAAATCACAGTGTCAATCTTTCATAAAGTTTAAAAAAAAAATCATTAATATTGAGTTGTGTGAAGCTAATGACAAGTTTACATATTATTTTGAATGAAAGAGGTCAGTTTGAAATCTCACCCGTCATTGTTTTTTGCTTTGTCTGCTATTTCAGCAGACAAAGCTGGTGGTTCATATAGGTATGGGTGGCCACTATAGGTGCAGAAAGGTGGACACAAAGATATGTGACCTGTCACACTGAAAGGGACCTTCTGGTTTTTCCATTTAACCAAATCTTGAGATACATGAGATTCAGCAGATATCAACCAGATGTCATATTTGGAATTTTATTGAACATGTAAAACAAACAAGGAAACGAAATATATATATATCCAAGAAATTGCCTTAGAATGAAAAAAATTGATCCTAGTTAGTTTGCACAGACTGGCTAGGTTTGATATTTTTCACACTTTCCATAAGGTACTGTTAAGCTTGGCGGGTCACATAATTATGATCAAGCGATATAACATTCTTTTCTTATTTTTTTTCCTTCATGTTCAACACATATTTCAGCATCTAATAAGAAAGAGAGAAATTTCTACTGTAAGCCTTGTCATATGCTGAACTGTGTGGCAGAAGATTAACATAACGATCAGCCTGCAGTCACATGTTGACTGATCATTTTACACCTTTAACCCATTACCATACAGTGATTCCTTTTGACTCCCCAGAAGATAATGTCCATGGAAAACCATGTGGAAAATGAAGAAATTGCTTGTGAAAACCAAATTCTTCATTTCCCACAATGTTTTCTACATAAGATGACCAAACATGTAAGATTCATTCATTTTAAATTGTCATCTGCAACATTTTTGAATTTGGACTAAGTTAAATTTTTTAGATTTACACTGAGGAAATACTATTGTTTGTCGGAAATTATGTCACTGTTTAATTAATAGAATTGATTCCTATTTGTTACTTTCTGTTACACATGAACTTGCTACTTTACATTAATTCAACTGTACCTTTTTACTCACATTACTATTCCATTCTGCATAATTTTTCTGAAGGCAGTGCAGAGCTTAGCAAATGGTTCATCACGTATAAAAACAAGTTAAATGAGATTTGTAGATTAACATCTCATATATATTTATTGCAGTATGTTCTTTAAATTTCGAAATGTGTTCACACTAACTTACACAAATTTTGTATTTCACATCAACCTCAGTATTGAGAAGAAAACTCATCAAAAAATTAATGACCTGTAGGGTGAAAAATTATGCACAATGGTAAGATTATTGTGACAAATAGAGCAAATATTTATATTTTTATACGCCTGAAGGTTCATATTGTTATGGCCCCGGTCGTCTGTCTGTCCGTCAGTCTGTCCGTTAGCAATTTCTTGTGTGCGCAACTTCTCCTACAGTTTTGATTGGAATTTAATCAAACTTGCCACAATGATTCTCCATTGTGTCTATTTGTGCACATCGCTTACGGAATTCAGATAACCTGTTTCGTTTTTGAATTATCTGCCCTTGAATTGAAAAAATGGCAAATTTTACAAACAAGCCCCTCTCGGGTGTATATGCGCCACTCTGCGGAGCTCTTGTTCCTATTTTGATTATACTTGTTCTAAGCTCAGTAAAGCACTGTCTTACTTTTGTTAAAACTGCTGATCTACTGAAAAAGTTCATGTACCATTCATTGTTTGATTCAAAATATTAGTTTAGTGTTTTATGCGAGTTTTAGAATAAATCTCTGAAATGATTAGAAAATCAAAACAAAGACTAGTACTGATCCAAAAGGAGAATATATTTCAAAGATACTTAATGAATATATATAGCAATGTCATAGATTAACAAATAGACTTTGTTAGAAGTGGAAATGGTGCTTTGCACAAAGAATATCACAATAACCACATTTATATATAAATCATATGAAAGTCATGACAGATGATAGCAAGGGAAAGAGAGAAAAACAAACTATTTATTATATGTTACTCAAATAACAAGAGGACTGATATCATTATGACAGTCAAATATTCATATAAAGGGATTAATGCAACATCATTGTAAATGTGTATGTATTTAAATTTAATTATAATAGTTTAGAAATAATCACTTAAGTATGTTTTTGTATGGCATAGAACAATTCTTTCATATAATAGATGGAAAGGCATTTTAATATATAGCTGTACAATCTGCAAAACTTTGTTTTATCATTGGAATAAAAGCTTACAGGTCTAAAACTCATATATGTACATTTATAGTGAAGATGTCACTCATAACAGATCAAGACAATCCAGAAAGGCTTGTCGGTCTGTAAAGGGTAGAATGATGATCAAAACACATGAAATATGATCATATTCTATTTTAAACAATGGGGTCCTGCTTGACATGGTAGCTTGAATGCCAAACTCATTTCTTGTGAGAAGTTGCGGGTGATGTGATTGGATTACATTCAAGCTGCCATCCATGTGGGTATGGCCTTTGGCAAGTCATTTCAGAGCCCCAGCCTAGTTATAGAGAACATTGTTGACAAAAATTAAGTTGTCCTGGGTTAATATCAGCAGATAGTAGCAATATGCTTTTTGAATTTAGATGTTATACAAAGGTTTGAATAACAGATAATGTTGAGATGAATTAACATTTTACTTTTGTCAAAAACATGAATAAGCTGTAATGAAACTTAACGCTTTCCCAAATAAGAGCTTGTTCATGACGTCCCTAATTTAAGAGGCTTCTGTAAACATTGAGTGCTGATAATCAGCATTTTCTTCTTTTGCTTCATTTTTTTCATAAATTTATTCATTTATTTTTATTTTGCTATATTGTGCAAAACCTGTTTTCATCACCTTCCATTTTGTCTTCTGGTGCAGCTTTCAAATTGGAAGTCTAAAACAATGCCATTTGGGAAAGGGTTAATTGAAAATTTTAAGTAATACATGTACATGCATAATATGAATTCTGCAAGTTGTTTATTTAACAACTTTTATGTAATGAAAATATGTATTGATTGTATGCTATTGTAAACAACAATTTCAATTACTTAAACATTCTTTAATAAAACTTCATTATTTACAGAAACACTTGTGTTTGAGTTTTATTTATACTACCAAATCAAGTTAAACATAAAAACCACTGGTGGTGAACTCGGCCAAAGCAAGGGACATTTTTCGCTACCACAAGGTACAGATATTTCAGTTAAATGTGAGTTTAAAGATCTGATTGGATAGTTTTTCTAATAACAATGAATTTGTTCTAAAAATAGACCGGATGTAGCAATTTGTATAGACAAACCGTCTGTGTTGTTATAAAATCTCGTAACTACAGCTTAATCCAAGCCGTAGTTACAATATTTAAAACAACACAGACGAAATACTATGATCGCGAAAAAATGTCCAACGCTTTGGCCGAGTTCACCACCAGTGAAAACTATCTGGCAAGGTCATATAAATCAAAATTGTGCATTTTACGGCAATTTAAAGAGAGAGATGAAAAAGATCATATCCATGATAATTTTGTGTTGTGTGGAAATCTAAGATGGAAAACCCTACGATACAGAATTTCCAGCCAAATTCTGCCTTATTTCCATAAAACTAAAGCCTTGGCATCATTAGTATCATTTACACCTGTTTTCAGCTCTCCTGAGCACAAGGTGCTATTATATGAGCTTTAATGATCGTCCATCGTCCAGCATCTATCTGTTGCGGGACTTAACCCATTACTACACATTGACTCCCTAAAAGATAACAGCTTTGAAAAACAGTGCGGAAAATGAAGAAATTGCATGTGACAAGCAATTTCTTCATTTCCCACAATGTTTTCTATGCCAAAACACCAAAATATTTTAAATTTCATTCACTTGAAATTGTCGTCTGCAATATCTTTGAATTTGGAAAAGCCCCAAATTTTGCCATTTTGGTAATGGGTCAAAAAATATATTGGAATTTCATCTTTAACTAAGTTTCACTGAAAAAGATATGGCAGGTTGGATCTGAGTACAATAATACACAGAAAATATTGAGGCAAAAGGAGAAAGTGCTGATTATCAGCATTTTCTTCTATTGCCTAAATGTTTTCTCAAGCCTATTCTATCGGGGACATCAAAACCAGCCCTGCGTCCAGTAAGACAAAACGTTTTGTCTACTGAACGCAGCCCAGGTCTTGTTTCAGTTTGGAAAAGGGTTAAGCTGCGGTTACAAGGTTTGGTTGAAATACAGGGATATACATATTGTCGCTTTTCTGCAAAAACCTTGTATCTGCAGCTTGTTTTAAGCTGCAGATACATGTTTTTGGCAGAAAAGCAGCGATATATAACTTTTCCTATTTACAAACAATACTTATTACCACTGAGAAATAAGGTTTCTCAAGGTAAAGTCTATTCTGGAATCAGCTTTCCTGTCAAATTTCCTTATGAAAATCTATACTTGAACCGTCTCATTGATTGAAATACTGAGCCAGTGGAGCGATACAGGCCCTCTTGGGCCTCTTGTTTTAAAAGTAGGTCAAACACTTGCAAAACAATATACCCCATTTTCTTTGAAAGGGGGCATAATAAATATTGAGACCAAAGGAGAAAATGCTGATTATGACCAAAGAAGATAATCAGCATTTTCTCCTGTTGTCTCAATATTTTCTGTGTTATACTGTACACAAATCCAATCTTTATAGACATTAATTTGGTTGTCTGTCAGAAATGTCAAGTTGGGCTAAGAAGAAATAAAAAAAAAAAAATGCTGTTTGGCTGTTTTCAAGAAAAAGAAAAAAATATTAAATAATATCATGGTAAGACCATTTAGGACATTTTTCTCATAAATTGTAGGCATTCATATGTTTTATATTTATTTTCTTATTGAGAGTTTTGCGATTAAATGACATATTCAGTGAGTCTCTAGTGAATGTAATGAAAAGTTGTCATTCAAAGAGAAAGATCGGAAACGATATGCAAACACAAACATGAACTTATACAAAACTTAAGTTAAACTTGACCAGGGTCTAATTAAAATGAATTAGAACATGGGCGTTTATTAGAATAATTACGGTATTAACAAAAATTCCATGGATCCCTTTTCAATTTGGACTGGTCTACAGTTCAGTCATGTGGTAAGGGTAAACTTACCTACAAGGTTCTGTTAAGACTTTAAAGCTTCTCTGAATGTCACTTTTGTTCTACCTACAGCTACAGGACATGTGCACCCTCCAATCTCTACAAATACAGAGAAAATCATTTAAACCTTTACAAAACAACAATATTTCAAAATGTTCGAAAGTGAACACTGCTTTATATGACAAAACTGATGTTGATAAGAATTAGAATTGTGTAAATCGTAACAAAGAAAATTTTGAGGAAAAAGAAAGAAAATACTGCTTATCAGACAAAATATCAGTATTTTCTTCTTTTACCTCAATGTATTCACAAACTTTCTCTTGACAGAAACAGGTCTGAAAATAATTGGGAAATGGTTGAATAAGAGCCATATACTGAAAGTTGCTCATAAACTGGAAAATAAATATGCCCATTCCCACAATAACATAATGACACTTTTTGACACCCTAAAAGACAAAATCTTTGGAAAACATAGTGAAAAAGGAAGAAAATGCTTGTCACAAGTCATTTCTTCATTTTCACAATATTTTCTACCAAGAAAGACAAAAAATGTTGAATCAAATTCACTAGATATTGTTGTTTGCACAGCATTTTCGATTTGGAATCAGTCTGTAATGTTAATGTTGAAGTAATGAGTCCAAGAACAAATTTCCTTCTGGCATATATTTAACATTCAATCTGAATCCACATTGGTCTATCATGCCATAACAACTCTTTTTTTTTATCCCAGCTCATTAAATATTCAGTTCAATACTCCTATTGTCAGCTTTCAGGGTTTAAAAAGATAAAACCTAAAGGTAACTAAAGATCATTTAAGTGTACAAAAGACAACAAGAGGACCATGATGGTCCTATATCGCTCACCTGAACATAGGTGACATGGGCAACAATGGTAATTTTGTCAATTGAAAAGGCATTTAACTAAGGACTTTCTGTTACGATCAAAAGCTACAGCATATGGATAATTTTTAATCTGTAAACATTAAACTACGCAAAATCTTCAAATATTCAGGTCTTATAATTTTGAGAAAAGATTATGAAACACTGCCCTCTTTATCATTTTTATATGGAACCCAGTCAACCCACAACATTTCATAGGGGAACTATTCATTGAACAGTTACAATTTGATTTTGGTTAAATCTTTTCCTAACAGCGTAACATCAGAGCAGTAGAATTGAAAACTGCTGTAACTAACAAAACAGAATGCAGAGTAAGACTGCATTCATGTACAAAAGTGGACAGAAAATGATGAAGCAAAAGATGCAAATATAGGCTATCAGCAATTTCTTCTTTTGCAATAATGTTTTCCCAACATTTCCAATCAGTGAGCCAAAACCTGCTTAATCCCTTCCCAATCTGAAAATGAATAGACTGTTCCAATTTAAACAAGGTGTCAAACTGTCACAGGATACGCCCGTAACACTGCTTTATGTCGACAGGGGGAGCAGGTTGGTAAAAGTTTCATGGTCCTAGCTATTATATTTTTCGAGATATGCCCTGGACAAAAATGAAGTATGAAAAATAACAAAGGGCAATAACTCAGAATTATGGTTCTTGTGCACTGCACTCCCCTTTGATGAGATCTATACACCCATGAAGTTTCATGATCCTAGCTATCATACTTTTAGAGATATACTCCGGACAAGATTCTAGTATGAAAGACAACAAAGGGCAACAACTAAAAAACAGGCCAGGTAGAGTTATGGTTCTTGTGCACTGCACTCCCCCTTGATAAGATCTATACACCCATGAAGTTTCATGATCTTAGCTATTATACTTTAAGAGATATACTCCGGACAAGATTCAAGTATGAAAAACAACAAAGGGCAATAACTCAAAAAATAAGCCAGGTAGAGTTATAGTTCTTGTGCACTGCACTCCCCCTTGGTGAGATCTATACACCCATAAAGTTTCATGATCCTAGCTATTATACTTTTAGAGATATACTCCGGACAAGATGCAAGTTTGAAAAACAACAAAGGGCAATAACTCAAAAAATAAGCCAGGTAGAGTTATGGTTCTTGTGCACTGCACTCCCCCTTGGTGAGATCTATACACCCATGAAGTTTCATGATCCTAGCTATTATACTTTTAGAGATATACTCCGGACAAGATTCAAGTATGAAAAACAACAAAGGGCAATAACTAAAAAAATAAGCCAGGTAGAGTTATGGTTCTTGTGCACTGCACTCCCCCTTGGTGAGATCTATACACCCATGAAGTTTCATGATCCTAGCTATTATACTTTTAGAGATATACTCCGGACAAGATTCAAGTTTGAAAAACAACAAAGGGCAATAACTCAAAAAATAAGCCAGGTAGAGTTATGGTTCTTGTGCACTGCACTCCGTAATGATGAGAAGAATATAACTGCCAAGTTTAAAGTCAATCGGACTTAAGGTGACAGAGTTATGCTCCGGACAAAGAAGTGGACGCCGCCGGACGCCCGGACGCCGGACATCACGGGTGATCCCATAATACGTCCCGTCTTCGACGGGCGTATAAAAAGAGAGCCAGAATGGCCCTATATCGCTCACCTGAAAGAAGTTTAAGACACGCCCACTTTTTTTGACAAATCAAAAATTTGCAAACAAATTTTGAAAAGGGTCACTCAAGGAACATCGTTGCCAAAGGGGGGTCTCACCCTATTAGAAATTCCCATAGGGTTGTGCCCACGCTCGGAATTTCATGAAATTTGGTATGAAGTTAGTATTCTTTATTACCACGTTATTCCCGAAATGTTTTTTAAAAATCTTTTCTGGAAAATATTTTTTTAAGAATTTGAAGATTTTTGCTTAAAAATGGGGGGTATCCTTACTTAACGAGGCCATATACACCCAGCTTTGTCATATTCGAGCCAAATTGTCCCCAAAAATAATGTCTAATAATTTCTCATCGTGTATAAACCAAAATAGTATATATTACTCAACAAAAAACAATTTTCTAGAAGATTTTGTATGACCTCATCGCCAAATTTTTTAGTTTTTAAGTATTTCAACCAAATTCAGGTCTTAATTTCACCTAGTTCCAGTTTTTGTCAACCTATAAAATTTACATAAAAATTGCCCTTATATATGCCCATGCTTATGGTAAAATATGAAGAAAAAATAAAACCGGTAACAGTGTTGTTTTTGAATCAAAAATCTGAGAACAAGTTTTGAGAAGGGTCACTCAAGGAACAATTCTGCCAAGTTTGGTTCAAATTGGAAACAATGGTTGATTTTTAAAGAATTTTCTTAGGATTTCTCTAAGTGCGATAAGCCCCGCCCTGCCGCGCCAATATTTTTTGACGAATCAAAAATCCGCGAACAAGTTTTGAGAAGGGTCACTCAAGGAACATTCCTGCCAAGTTTGGTCAAAATTGGCCTGTTAGTTTTGGAGAAGAAGATGTTTGAAGAAATTGTTGACGGACAGACGGACGACGAACGGTGAGTGACCACAATAGCTCCCTCGAGCCCTTGGTGCTCAGGTGAGCTAAAAAAGACCATAAAATTGATATGGATAAAGAGAGGATTCATGCACAATAAAGCAGATAAATTATTGAGACAAAGGGAGAAAATTACTGATCATCAGCCTTTTCTTCATTTGACTCAATATTTTCCCAAGCATTTTCTAATTATTTAGGGATGTCAAACCAGACATTTTCATGAAAGGGTTAAACTAAAGTACATATCTAGAGGCTGTACTAGAAATTCAAATAGGAGAGGTTAATGGCTTTCCAAATTGTAAAATATCTTTCAATATTTATCAAACCCTGTGATGTGGGTATTCATTTGAAAGATCTAATCAAAACTATTTAAATGAGTACCATCAACAAAGGACAGCTTAAATAACAAATAGAATGTATTTACCCCTTTTTACCTGCAGTTCCCCATTCTGGCCGTCTTGAATAAATATTTCTTGTCTTTGTTTATTTTATGGGGATTAGACATATCCCGAGTGGGAGATTAAAACCTTGTAACTCCAGCTTTGTCTAGCTGTAGGTATAAGGGTTTGACTCCCACTAACGATATTATACCTGTAAAATTTAAAAGAATTTCTTTGGATTTCTCAAAGACTGGTATGCCCATAATGCCCTATCTTCATTTTTTGACAAATCTTAAATTTTGTGAATAAATTTTGGAAAGAGTCACCTAAGGAACATTCCTGCCAAATTTGGTTCAAATTGGCCCAATGGTTGATTTTTAAAGAATTTTCATAGGATTTTTAAGTCTCGCCTTGCCACGCCCACATTTTTTGATAAATCAAAAATTTGCAAACAAGTTTTGAAAAGGGTCACCTCAGGAACATTCCTGCCAAGTTTGGTCAAAATTGGTCAAATGCTTGTGGAGAAGATGTTGTGGACGGACGGACAGACAGACGGATGACGAACGGTGAGCGACCACAATAGCTCACCTTCAGCACTTCCTGCTCAGGTGAGCGAAAAACTCAGAATCTCAGTCATCATGCATTTTTTTCTTTTAAATTTAAGTTTGTCTTGAAGCCAAGGGATCATGGACAGGAGGGAAGAAGGAATATAATTGGCACCTACCTACCTTAAAAAAAATTGGTTTTCCCATGAGTAACAAAATGTTTCATCAATATAACAATCTATACTGTGAAATAGGGAACAAATCACCAGCATGACACATCATTCCAGTCCTGAAATAGTCAAATACATGTCTAGAATGATGCAGATTGTTGATATTATGTGAAATTTCATCATTGAATTTTAACAACCTTTCGAACATTAGCAAGCCCTTTCCTGTCCGGAACAGTGTGCTTGCTTGGGCTGCTTTTGATAATTGGCAAGCAACGTCACAAGGTGGCTTGCATAGCAAACAAAAATAACTGCAACTTATAGATATTTACAAGAATCCCATAACCTAATCAGACATAACTTATCATTATTACACTCCAGACCAAGACGTGGATACCACCCACTCACCCATATTCTGGATTTCCAGAAACCCATGTGCCGTCATAAACTTGCATGGTGTCTTCTTCATTTAAAATGTAATAAATATGTAATGTTACACTAAATTTATATAGTCAACATTTAATTTTCCGCCAATGCCTGGGGGGTACGGACACCTACCCCCCTCTAGATCCGCCCATGTGTAAATGAACAATAGAAGGAATCTGTTTATTTTTCTTAAAATATGATTTTATGTTCTAAACCAGGATATAATTAGAAGAGAAATTCAAAAGCGAACTTCGGCAATTATGAAATTTTGGTTCACAAGGTAACTATTGTACATTTGTATAAATGAGAATTAAAAAATAATTATAGAAACAATGCAACATCTAAGCAAGAATAGTCAATATAATATTTTCCTAGACAATACTTTCTTTCTTTAAAGTTATTTTTTCAAAGGTTTAACTCTATAGTGGCCAAGTCCAAGTCTTTAATCAATATTAGCATGCAGAGTTGTCAAGCCCTTGAGTCTTAAAGGGGGACCAGCTAGGCTGTTGAAAATGCAAATTTATGGCACAATAATTACAAACCAGAAATAATTATAAAGTATGAAATTACCAACCTGAAGGGGTAGATCACTTATGTCCATTGTAAGCACGCAAGCTTTATTAAGTATAAAATCTAAGTCAATTAATAATGTGTGGGTTGGTTCATATTGTCCTTGTTTTTGTTTTGTAACGGTTACATATGCTAAACCTTCAAAAATCAATTACGTCAGAGGTAAGTCATATGCGCTCAGCGAGATTCAACACACCGTACAACTGGCTGCGTTGAAAGTTTGCGAAGACAGATTCGGCATCTGATGTCATGTGCATGGTAGGTCAAATGAATTTACTTTTATGAATAAACGAAAAGATCTTTGGTATTCTATAGTTGATAAAATTTATATGCATATAAATGTTCAGTGCTTGTAAAAAAATAAACCTTTCCACGTATCCCTTGCGAATAAGGTCACAGTCATCGACACAGCCGGTTGTATGGTGTGTTTATACCGCGGAGGTGTGTCTCGTTGACCTTGACCTTGTCTCCTTTTGAAGTAAAAATAGAATGTGTATACACTCTTCTAAAGGATTGATCTATAGGAAAGGAAAGATGGTTATTCTCCATGACTGAGGTTTTTGGTTATTCTCCATGACTGAGGGTTTTATGCATCGTAAATTGTTTTTCCATGCACAAATATGAGTTCCCGAATGATTCGGAAGCATAAAAACCTAGCATGGGCCCCTTTAAGTTCCATTCGAGCTTGGCTTACCATTATCAGACATTTGACAGAAGTCATAGTATAAGTATGGGTACATTGTAGAGGCCATGTATTTCAAGCACATGCCATTGTACATGACATGCCATATGTTGAATCGTTGATCATCAGCATTTTCTTCTTTTGCCTCAATGTTTTTTCCAATTATTTCTTTAGGGGACTTCAAAACCAGGTCTTGTTTGGGAAAGGGTTAATGCAGGCAATGATAGGCAACTCTTTTTGAACTTGATTTAGTATAAGACGAGTGCCGTTCCTTGTTGGTTCACGCTAAAGAATTGGGCGCAGTCGGTCATTTTTGTTTTGATCTACTGTACATGTTCAAGTTACATAAAGTGAAAAAGCCGTCAACATCCGATAGACAATACTTTAAATCTAAATTGCAAGCTTACTATTGGGGAAAAACTGTCCAAAATTCAACTGGCAGCCTGAAATTGCAGTCTCTGCAGATGCCGAAGATATTTCCGAAACATCATTCGCTCATGTGGGTTCGACCATTTTAATGAACAACTCGAGTGTAAATTATTTGAATGACTATACAGCCGACATGCGTTGTTTGTTACTAGAATCGAAAGGTCGAAAATGCCCCACATAGCAGTCTCTGCAGATGCAGAAGAACATTCCGACGACGTCATTCGATTATTCAATACATTCATTCGGGTTCGACCATTTTAATAAACAACCCGAGTGGAAATTATTTAACTGACAAGGATGATAACACTGAGATATACGGTGGCGTATTAGGTTTCTAGTTTATCATTAGTTCCATGCCCAAATAGCATTGGATTTTGCTCTAAAAATAGACTGGGTTTACCGATATGTTTAGATAAACCGTCGGTGTTGTTATAAAATCTCGTAACTACGGCTTGAATCAAGCCGTAGTTACGAGATCCTATAACAACACCCACAAGATAGAATCTACTATTGTTTGTACGAAACAACGTCACTGTTTACTTGATAAAATCGGTCCCTATTCCACTGACCTTACAAAAAAAAACATTGTGTGCATGTACACAACATATGAAGTAAAACTAGTGCGCACTTGTATATATTTGCGTAATTTTAGTGAGTTCTTGCCTGAATGGGAATGATGAAATATCACTTACTAAAAGCAATGAAAGAGAGGATCTCCTGACCGACAATTTGTTTACAGTGAAAGAATTACATGCCAAAATCTTATTTTACAGTCCTTGTAACAAAACTTTGCAAACTTGATTAAACCGGCCGTTTATTAGAATAATTACGGTAATAAAACAGATAATAGGGGAAGGAGTGTAAGTAAGTAAATTATATTTAAAGTCGACAAGACTGAATAACAATAACATAAGCTCACATGAGCTTTTGAACCGCCTAGAAAGTTCTGAGCCAGATTATTCAATAGAAAATAATTCATTTCAAGTAACAAAATTACCAAGAGCGCAACATTTCGATATCCGTTCTGTATTTTCAGACATCAACTACTTGAAAGAATAAAGAATTTCTCCCAACAAACGCCTGTCATCGTCTGTAACACCGTGTAAAGCCCGACATCACACGAAAAAGAGACCGACTGCATCTTTCCGGTCGCCATTATAAACAGGAAATATCACTTATTTCCGGTTTGTTGAGGATGTAACGAGCCATTTGATTGGCTAATGAGATTTCGAACAGAAGGGTCAAAAATAATATCGGTCTACCGGTAATTTATCGCTAGACCGTTATTTGAAATAGGGGTCTACCCTTATTTTAAGGGTAGACCGATATTTTTATCGGTAGACCGGTAAAAATATAAGGGTAGACCGGTATTTTTACCGGTCTACCCCTATTTTAATTATCGGCTTAGCGCTATATTGACTTTAGACCCTGTTCGCGCGCCATAGACCTAGGCCTACGCACGTATAATTGAGTATGGACCAGAAAAGTGGCAACCAGGACATTTAGACTACCATAGACCCAAATCGGTTTGTACAAAAGTACGATCTAGTCATGCTCTCTTTTAGGGATTTGATGTTGGTAATGAATAGTTAAAATTGAACATGGCATGGATCTTGGTCTCCAGTGACGGATCCAGAGAGGGTTCGAGGGGGGTCAAACGAACCCCATTCTGTAGCTGATTATTTCACAGAACGCAACAGACCGTAACACAGGTAGCATTGAGTTACGTTTATGATTATCTTGAATTACTTATGGGTAGATATAACATGACATTTCGTGAGCTTCCCACTACAAATGCCCTTTTTCAAGATCCCAATTGATTTGTATAGCTGACTCAATGTACGTACTACATTAGTCACTTTCTAGACAAAAAACTGTCGCGAAATGTCTATATAAAAGTATGCCTTAATAGAAAAGACCCGGGCTATGTAATCAAGTAATATTATAGGCGTAGTTGTTCAAGTAGATTAAATTCCATGTAACAGATGTTGATAGATCGTCAAACGTATTTCTTTTTTGTGTATATTGTTGCTTTTCAACAAAACCTCGTAACTACAGCTTTAAACAAGCTGTAGTTACGAGATTATTGTTGAAAATTACATATCGTCGCTTTTCAACAAAAAACCTCGTTACTACAGCTTTAAACAAGCTGTAGTTACGAGGTTTTTATTGAAAAGCAGCGAGATGCGTCATCGTGTTTGCACGCAATGTTTTGCACAAACAGTAAACCAGAGCGGCTTTCGGGATAAATAGCCTAAACATTTTCCAGACTATTTTCAATAGTTTTGTAGCAGCTAACAGATGGCTATAGGCCTATTTAGAACAAAAATGACACATTTGACATCCACTTTTTCAAAAAAAAAAAAAAAAAAAAAAGAAAAGAAAAAATATGATATAAATAACCACATTGAAAATGTAGGCTAAGTGGCAAGGGCATTTGATGAGGTACAATGAGCATTTGGTGCCGCAGAACAAACAAAATATCAACAAGTCATGTGACTGCTCTCCATGGTAACCTCGGGCACCGAAATATGGTACCGAGGGCGGATCCAGGATTTTTCCATGGGCGTCCAAACCCAAACTACCAATCTCCTCCGCAGTTATCTACCCTGATTTGGGATAATGTGTAGGCCATTGTCGCTGTGTGGAGTTTGCCAAACTACAGGCCCGTAGGAAGCTATTTCATAGGGGGGGGGGGGGGGGGCTTGTTCTGAATATTGGGGGGGGGGGGGGGGCAAATTTGGATTTTCCCAAAATTTTTTGTGTAAAATTAAGAAATTTTGGCGTTTTTTGGTCAATTTGGGGGGAGGGGGCTTAGCCCCCTAGCCTCCCTGTTCCTACGGGCGTGCAAAGATGTTTTCCAGGGGGTCCAAGCCCCAATAATGGCTTTAATTAATTGTTAATAATTATGTAACGTTAAATTATCAAAAATTTAATTCTTGGCCAATGCCGGGGGTCGGTGTCCGGACCCCCCGACCCCCTCTAGATCCACCCTTGAGTATATTTTGTAAATCAGTCCGCGGATGAGTAGAATAAACTTTGCGCGGTGCTCTGTGGCTAAAAAGTAAAGAAAACATTTTTATCGAAATACATGTATGTAATAACTTTCAACAAATCTTTTTCTATAAAGAAAGAGTGTGTGCATTTTTTCTTGTTGATTGACTGTCAAAACGCATGGGGATTCACCTTGGTCTTCAGAGGATGATTTTTGACCGGTTTGCATTTTTGCCTAATTAGCCATGTTCCCATTTAGGTAGCCCACCCCTAATAAGATTCATGCGACATCGGAGTTATTCGGGCGGCCTAATTAACATTCGGCAGTGGAAACCTTCCACTGCCGAATGTTTACGACATCGCCCGAATAGGTTCGTATTCGTGACGAATGTTAACGACGTCAACGAATCTCATTAGGGGTGTACTACCTTAAAAATCTGAACATGGGACCATAGGATAGGTGCTTGGCATTAAGGTAGTCTACACCTAATTAGATTCGCGCGACGTCGGAATTATTCAGGCGACGTCGAAATCATTCGGCGGTGGACTTTCCATCGCCGAGTGTTTAGGTTACCACCGCGCCCGAATAGGTTCGGATACGTAACGACGCAGCTCGACAAAAAACGATGTTTTATGAATCTTAGAATGGCCACATTACGGGTATTCTACCTTCAAGCTGTTGCTTTGAAAGGTTATTTGCACTCCCAGACAAAAGCACATCAAAAGTCAAACAGGCTTGTCTCTTAAACCTGTCCCAAACAAGGTCGGGCTTTGAAGTCCCTGTGGATTTCAGTGGGCCTTTACATTGCAGCAAGAGAGGAAATGCTGATAACAACGTTTTCTCCTTTTGCCACTTTTCTGTCGACTATAATGTAGAACATTTCAAAAAATCATATCTTTATACATAGGCCTAACCTATGTTTTCTTTGCATCAGCTTCGAAATTAGACCTGTCTAAATCTGTGGCCTTTCAGAACGGGTTAAACAAATTACGGATAAAATCGCATTTCTTTTTTCTCACATTTCTAATTATCACATGAAAATCAAAGGCTTGTAAACCGTTGCCATGGCAACATAAGAATATCACTAATTTGCTATTGATTCACCTATCACGAGCAATTATAAAAGTCTAGCTTCAAAGGTTAACGATGCCCCAATGACTGCGATCCTCATCAGCAAATACAAGCAAATTAATTCTGTAAAAATTGAAACAAGAAAACTCAAACACCGTCAAATTTCACGATCTTTTGGTTTGAACAAGTAGGCCTAAAAAGGTTTACTATGAGCATTCAAGTCAAGGTTTACCTATAAAACAGCACTGCTTTACTTCCAAAACCTCTTAACTGCAGCTTCAAACAAGCTGCAGTTACGAGGTTTTTTATAGACAAGCGTAGAAATGTTTTAAATATTAGATAATGATAGACGACGTTACACCCCAAAGATTAGCCGACAGACTCTCCTAAACTGGAAACCATGTTTGTACTGCTATAATTAAAGAACTCATTTTGTTACTTTTCTTCCAAAAAAACTCGTAACTGCAGCTTAACGCAAGCTGCAGTTACGCGGTTTTTGAAGAAAAGCGTCGATATCATTTTAATTTTAGATAACGATAGATGATGGTGCACCCCAAGATCAGCCAACTGACTATCCTAAACTGGAAACCATTGACAACAAACAAGTGTTTACAGTCCGATTTAATGCTTTCACCACTTCTGCGATGTACGAGCCTATCGTAATGACAGTGAGTACCAACCCCGGAGATGGAAATAACGAGAATCCGGATGACGGAAATAACGAAAATCCGGATGACACGGAAACCACGGTGTCGGTATCCGAATCCGGAGTAGAAGCGACCGTGCTGAAATCTTCCGGACGGATGACGTTCACAGGTAAATTATCTTGGTCGGTTAGGGTAGCCCATTTTAATGAGATTCGCTCGACCTCAGAATTTTTCATTCGACGTCGTAAACATCCATAACGTACCCGATCTATCGTTCGGATATCCTCGGATAATGTCGATCAAAGATCGAATCATCGACTCGGATGTGTGTGTGTGTGTATGAAGAAATCTTTAAAAAATCGCATTTCTTAGCCGGAAGTAGCTACGCTTCATAAAGTAGTTTTCGATGTCATCCAAATGAACAACCATGGCAACTTGCGGGACTTGCAGGTTGTAATCATATTAAAAAGAGAGGACACTCGAACTGCAAACAATGCATTTCAGTATCATTGTCGCTTCATTGTTGACATTAGTCACAGACGAACGTTTTTAATTGTTCTATTCTACACTTAAAGACACTTCTAACGCAACGCTTACCTTTTAGGCAATAACTTGAAATTTAATGAATTATTTTTCATCAAATTTTCAGCAAATTTAATTCATTCACAATTGCATAATATCTGTAATTTTGACAAAGAAACATTGAGTAAAAATGGTTAAATTTGCAGTTCATATAATATGACTAGAAAACAAAAAGTCGCAAAAAAGCTGTGCGAGCTGATAACGTAAATTCATGTTATTCATGGAACAGCAGTAAAGTTTATAACATACTGCTAACATGCTGTGTGTCCGTCATGGACCTAAATGACACGAAGACACCCCCTTCTCATTTATAAAGCATAATTGATGATGAATCTTTGTGGGATAATTCTTAACTCGTCCCTTTAAAATTCTTGTTCCAGTTGTTGAAAATCTCTTAGAGCAAAAGGGCGAAAAACTACTGTCTGGTTACAAATTCGATGATTTTGTGCAATGCTGGCAAGTACGAAACATTATTTCTTAAACAACTAGGTGCAACTGAATTCTAGTATTGCTTCGCACGTGAAAGCATGCTATCAAATCTTATGAAGCAGTGGTATGAGATATGAGCTTGATTTCGTGACGCTGCTTTGATGCTACTGAATTCTGCAATTGCCTGGGGTTTTGTGACTCTTCATTTTTGAGTCTTGGTTAAAAACCTGAATATTTTTTAAGTTCGGATCAATCGATTTTAATGAAATTTACAGAAATTTACATGTAAACATAGATTATTTATATTTGCTGAAAATTTCATAAAATATACTGCATTATTTATCTAATTATGATGAAAAATGTAAGTGTTGCGTTAGAAGTATCTTTAAGTGTATTCTATTCGTAGTCTGAAAGTAGTTCTACAACTTGCTTCCAAGGTATGATTCGATAGAATTGTCCTTGGTGATCCAAATGCCCGATCTATATGCCGACAGACACGTAACGAGTTAGGGGAACATCGGCATTTTCCGCCGCGGAATGTTTACGACGTCGTCTGAAAAATTCCGACATCGCGTAGACCTCGTTTAGGTTGGACTACCATTAAATGTTTAGGCTTTCAAACAATATTAAATATTTGAAATATATCGAAGGATAATTAATTTGAAATGGATATGGCATAAAGTTTTTAACCATTGCCTTTGGCCGAAAGAAATGACCAAAGAAATGATTCACAGGGCTTATCGATTTTTTGGTCTGCTTCAGCTTTAGAATTGGACTACCCTAAAAGGTTGTTGTTTGGGAACGGGTTGATCCTTTCCCAAATCAGGCTTGCTTTTTACGTCCCAAGTAGACATACTTCGGGGAAAATATTGAGGCAAAAGGAGAAAATGCTGATATCCAGCATTTTCTCCTTTTGTCTCAATATTTTCTATGCTACATTTTACACAAAACGTATCTTAATCAAGATTCAATTTGCCGTCTGCATTAATTAGCTTTCAAATTGGATCACCCTAAAACGTTGTTGTTTTCATATGTGGGTTAATTTATCGGTTGTTTTACTCAGAGACGGAGAGTAACAAAATGCTCGTGGTCGAGTTCAACGAGATTAAGGAATGGACGGCGGACGGAGCTGAAATTGACACTGCTGGTCACAAATACACGACATTCGATAACCTGGCATTTACCACTAGGTTCGTTAGCTGGTCTTTATGAATTTAGCAATCTATCTTTTTTTATAATGAATCTAAGAAATTAAATGAATATACGCAACCTGATTTTTACCTTAATCGAAATGGCTTGGGAAAAATTAAGGCAAACAAAGCTGATATACAACATTTTCGTTCTTTGTAACAGTATCTTTTGTACCAATGGCAATGAATTTTTTGCTAAAAATAGATTTTATTTGCCATTCTGTTTTGATAAACCGTCGGTGTTGTTACAAAATCTTGTAACTACGGCTTGATTACGAAATACTATTTTGTTTGTCCGAATTACGTGACGATTAACTGGGTAAGATCGTTCCCTATGCACAGAACATGGTCTTCACCAGAATTCATGCAGTCGCCTGAAACAATTTTCAAATTGGAACAGTTCGAATTTCAACCGTTAGAAAAAAATGAATAGGCCTAAATGAAAATAAAAAAAAATAAACAAAAATTAAGTAATTTATATAGAACCCATAGAGTTTTTTTTAATTCTCTATCTTGAAAATGAAAACCTTTAATTGATTGTTTTCAATTTTCTGCAAATCTAAGCGCCGTCACAGAAGAGACGTTACAAAACATCGACGTAAAGAAGATGACGTTCATGGCGACGTTGGCAAATGAGGCGACGTTGAAGGTGCACCTATATCTGTTCAAAGAGGCCGGTACGATAACAAACGGGGACGAAACGGCAAACGTAACTGCAGGTGAGAACAAGGCGGGGAATTTCGGGACACACTAATGGCAATGAATTTTGTTCTAAAAATAGACTGGGTTAACATTTAGGTTTTTCATAAACCGTCGGTGTTGTTATAAAATCTTGTAACTACGGCTTGATTAAAGCCGTAGTTACGAGATTTTATAACGACACCAACGAAATACTCTTTGTTTGTCCGAAATAAAGTCACGGTTAACTGGAAAAAATCGTTCCCTATTGCAGAAAAATCACAAACATTATGTTAATAGTATCGATTTGAAAACGGTTTGAAGTGGAGACGGTGGAAATGCGCCATGGATTAGATTGAAGACGTAGATATTTTAAAACTCAAACCATAAAAACTTATTTATGGCGACCAAATAAAGCAGAGACTGTTGATTACCAGCATTTTTCTTCTCTTGTTTCAATAATTTCTTTGTTATATTGCAGGCCCATAGGAACAGGGGAGGGGGGGGGGGCTAGGGGGGGGGGCTAATTTTTAATGCCAAATTTTCTTAATTTTACACTGAATTTTTTTGGAAAATCCAAATTAGCCCCCCCCCCCCCCTTTCCTACGGGCCTGTATTGTACCAACATGATCGGTTCTCTAGCAGCAACCATTCTGTCGTCTGCAGAAACTTTCAATACCCATTTTTGCTTTTAGGTTAAATCATATGTCGCTTTTCAACAAAAAACTCGAAACTGCAGCTTATTTTAAGATCCAGTTAATAGGTTTTTGTTGAAAAGCGCCAATTATTGTTTACAGGCACAGCCAAGTTTGCGTTAGAAATCACAGGCTGGAAGTTCTGCGGCGATACTGGGGTCACGTGCATGCTTGTGGACTCTCCAATGGTTGCTTCCCATCTCAGTGTGGAGCTCTCGGTCGCGGGAGACGGGACACCGACACTGCAGACGACAGAGAACGCGGGAAATGTTTACAAATTAGGAAAACAGACCATGGTACTGTTCACCAAGGTACGAAATCGTCGTTTTTCTTTTAAAATATCGTAACTGCAGCTTATTTTAAGCTACAGTTACGATGTTTTTGCAGAAAAGCTAGGAAATATTAATTACCGTAATCATTCCCCAGAAGGGAAATATTGCGGGAAAAGTTAACAAATTAGGAAAGCAGACCATGATACTGTTCACCCAGGTATGAAATCGTCTTTTTTCTTCTGAAAACCTCGTAACCGCAGTTTGTTTTAAGCTGAATTTACGATACTTTCGCAGAAATCGATTAACCATTTCCAAGTAGGGAACATTTTGCTCTCTGCCTGTCGCTAAGCCTTACTGTAAAAGATCCACCATATTGAAAAAACTCCGCGTCCACAACTCGTCGTTCTTTCGTCGTCTATGTATCAAACCAATGTCAAATAATTATTTAGAAACACACAAGTTTGTGAATGTTGACACAAGTTTGGAATTGTATATCTGATATGATATATGAGCCTACGGTTCAGAAAAAGTTTCGTCTCGAAAATGCTGAATTTGCCTAATTCTTAAATGGACAGGACTAGGCCTACTACTTAACCCTTTTCAAAATGGGGAAATTTCATGGTGGTCCAATTTGAAAGCTGCTTCAGACATCAAAATTCATGTTGATAATTATATATCTAGATAAAATTTGTGAAAAATATAGCACAAAAATATTGACACAAAAAGAGAAAATGCTGATTATTAGCATTTGCTCCTTTTGCCTCAACGGTTTTCCTAGGGACGTCAAAATCGGGTCTTGTTTGGGAAATGAAAATGGGCAAATTAATGTTACATTCGTTTTTTCTAGTACACGAAAGACGGGGCTAACACAATGACGCCGATGCCGAGTAACTACCCCTCGTACGCCAAAGATGGCGTCAAAGAATTGTTCGTAATGAAATTCGAGAAGTTTACCACGTCCTTGATGTACGACCCGATTGTTATGGTGAAAGATGATTCAAGTGCTGGTGCAACTATTCATGTGTCCGTTATGTCTGTTGTTATGATGCTTCTTGTGCACACATTTAGAAGATTTTTCAATTAGGTCTAGTTCATTTGTTTTTGCTTTCTGTAACCCATCGCCTTTCTTCGAAAACCTCGTAACTGCAGCTTCAAACAAGCTGCAGTCACGAGGTTTTCGAAGAAAAGTGACGAAATTATTTTCTGTAAATGTACATACGAGATAAGGACTCATTTTCGACTTTAATTTGTCTTTTGTATTGTTTTAATGTTGTATTTTAACAGTTCTCAAACCATTTCATTTGGACTTTTCGAATGTAGTATTTGATGTAGACAACAAAATAGACGTGATTTTATTGTCATGTTGTTTTCGATGCGTGTAGCGATTCCGACAAAACTGATAGAAATTTCATTCATGATATCATGGGACATGTTTACAACTTCAAATCTGTAAACAACGGAATAAACGTTCTAAATTTTCTTTACAATTTTACATGCGTTGTTTCGAATCTTGCAGGTGTCATACACCTGCAAGATTCTAACAATCCCATGCAAAATCGCAAATAATATATCTAGCTGTATTTATATTTAGCATTCTTGTTTATAGACCTACTGTAATAAATTGCCTTTCATTTATTCTTGTATGCATCATCTTTGTAAAATTTGAATTTTACCGGGGACCATAATCATGCATTTTATTGGGGACCATGATTCATGTTTTTGTTTGCTTTCGTGTTTTATTTATTAAGTGCACATATTTGTTAATTGTATATCAATAAAGTTTGTGTAAAATTATATATGTATCTTCTGTTTTGAAATACAAATGACAATGCTTTCCACTGGAGGTTGGTCGGATACGTTGTTAGGAATTCGTTTCGAAACCAAAGACCATCGAGAAAAATAGAAGGGAACACAAGGGCGCAGGGCCCATTACGCACACGTGCGTAATGTGAAAAAATCGCGAATAGGTCGTAAGTGGCTTTGTATCGTTTTTAGAGTCAATTTTGCCGTTGTTCTGTCTCCAAATGCACATAGAATGAACGAAAACAAGTCTTACGAATCAAACTTTTCTCGGGGGAAACCCCCCGAAACCCCTTAAGAGCAGAGATACCCAAAATCCGAGTATTTTCTCTGATGAAATTCGCTCTTTCATATGTTGATGTCGCTCATTTATTGAGCGACATCAACATATCAAAGAGCGAATTTCATCAGAGAAAACTCGGATTAGGATACCCCCTCTCGGGTATACGGCACTCGTGCGTAATATAAATAAATTTCTGGCTACGCCCATGGAACATGGAGATAGAAGCCCCAATCCGTCTCGGTTATCATACAATATAGGGCCTACATGTGCATGAAATTTCAGTTAGAGTCTATGCTTAATATGGCATAAGTCAGGCCAGTTGGAAGCAAATTATATTGAAGGGGAAGGGGGGGGGCATGTCCTTGTCCGGGCTAGTGACTACTAGTGTCTGAGTATTGGATGTGCTAAATTAGATTTTCCCTAAATTGTCAGCGTAAATTAAAGAAAATTTCTTTTGGCCAACTTTACATGGGCTTGACGGAATTTCCGACCTATTCGGGCAACGTCGTACACATTCGGCGGTGGAACGTTTCACCGTCGAATGTTTGTACGTCGCCTAGATACTAGTAATTCCGAGTGAATCTAATTAGGGATGGACAAAGCAAATTTGTTTTCAAAATGCCCCCTTCGCCAATGTCCTTTCTGACAGAGACAAAAGTCACTTGTCTCTCACTAGCCCATACAGTGGATGAATCGTCTAGAGGTAGACGTGGAGTATTAGATATGAATGGTGCGTATCGATGCTTTTCAACAACAACAACAACAACAACAATAATAATAATAATTAGCTGCAGCTTGCTTTAACCCTTTCCCAAACAAGACCGGGCTTTGACGTCCCTAATAGAAAAGGCTTGGGAAAAAATTGAAACAAAAGAAGAAACTGCTGATAACCAGCAGTTTCTCCTTTTGTCTCAATATTTTCTATGTCATGTTTTACACAAAAGCTACCTTTAATAACCCCATTTTGGTCATTGGTGGCATTTTTTGATGTGGATCACTCTAAAATTTTGCCGTTTGGGAAAGGGTTAAGCTACAGTTGCGAGATTTTAGTTGAAAAGCGTCGATATGTAGGTGTATGAAATGATAGGAACGCGTAACAAGGTGTCAGGTTCCATACCGTTCTGTAGCGGAAATTAATCTGAAAAATTGCAGATTTATTTCTTTTGGGGAAAAAACACATAAAAATTATCACACGGCTATGAATCTACTATATCTAGAATTATGATAGGCTACTTAAGATGGTGTTGAATTTAGACCGATATTAAGCCCTATTAGCAATAGGGGAGACCGGGGCAAAGCGTTACATTTTTTCGACTTATCAAAATTTTGACAATATTATATACCCCGCAGTCGTGTAAACCATAAAATCTTAAAATGTATAAAATTATGAACAAAATTAATATAAGTTTTTTGCAACATACTGTAATTTGCTTTTTAATTGATGAGTTAGAAAGAAAATAGAAATTGTGAAAAATGTAACACTTTGCCCCGAGCATCGGGGCAAAGTGGTACACAAAATTCAATGCCCGCGGCAGACGGGTTATAATGATACTTTTTTCTTTATACGATTATCACTTATTATTTTTAGGATGGGGGACATAAATCTGAGGCTAAAAGGAAACAAATACAACCGATCAGTAATGCAGAAACAAACGACCAAGATAAACCTATTTTCAAAATATCGGAAAATTGCTTTTGACCCCAAAAAGTAAAATTCGTGATTCTAGAACTCCCCTGAAGACCAATATAGCCATAAAAATGAGACAATGTAAAAACTGCATATAATTTATTACCAAGTGGAATTATCGTGACAGAAAACATGACTGAGCAGAAAAATCAAATGTACCACTTTGTCCCGAGTAACACTTTGCCCCGGTCTCCCGTACATGCTATATAGGCATATAGGGGGAGACCGGGGCTAGTTCGGCCCCGGGGCAAGTTCGGCTAGTGGCTCTTTTGAGTCTGTCGACAGAGATAGAGAGCTTCTTCTTCTTCTTCTTCTTCAGACGTTCCTTTGAACGTATTTATTTTACATCGATTGGGAAGCAAGTTTTTTCAACTTATTTTAATCCCTCTCGATTCAAGAGAGCTCTGACCCGGATTGTAATGCCACTCATAACAAAAGCCTTTCGCACTAGGGTTTTGGTCGAATTGAATACAAAAACATTTTCAATTTATGCTTTCATTTGGAAGTCATATACAGATTTCTTGAATTTTAAACAGTCTAAAAATCAAATAGCCTATAAGGATTTATAGGTCTGTGCATATGCCTACTTTGCCCCTAGGGTGGGCCGAACTTGCCAAATTTTAGATCAAAATTCTAAAATTTGAAATTCTCTTTGTTGAAAAGAAAAATATAGCTTAAAAAGGACAGGCGCAGTTTGAAAGGCTTTCGCTTGTCGAACTAAATATATAAATCACGCCCAAATAACTTTCATATGATACAAAATATGAGCAATCGAAATTAGGGGGTCGAACTAGCCCCGGTCTCCCCTAGCCTACTCGTGATCTGCACTAAAAACCGAGTTCGGATAGGTTAGCAGAAACACGTTTTTTCTGGCAGATTTCAAGAAAAAATGTTGATTTATTCAAAGCCTTTTTAACCCTTTCCCAAACGGCACATTTTTAGACTTGTCCAAATACAAAGATGTTTCAGACGACAATTTAAAGTAGATTATTTTTTTCATTTTTTTTTTTTTTGCATTTTTGTTTAGAAAATATTGTGGGAAATGAAGAAATTGCTTGTCACAAGCAATTTCTTCATTTTCCACAATGTTTTCCAAACACAATTTCTTGTGGGGAGTCAAAAAGAGTCACTGTGTGGTAATGGGTTAAAGCATTGTCCACCAACTCAACCCATTCTTTATACATATGTTTATTACGGGTCCGAATCTTTCAAGAACATGGATGCAGACGAATAAATTAGCCTAGGCCTTATCATAGGGAAAATGTTTTGTTAACGAAGGGATTTAATGAAGGGGAAATCTTCTTTTCTTTCAATTTTTCTAAATCTTTATTTGTTACAGTCGCCAACGCCAATGTGTACTGGAAAGAGTAGGCCTAATTTGATTTACACACAGCCTGGTACGTAGGAAGGCAACGCATGAATATACTTTTGGGGGTTAGTAAAAGTTACTTCCCTTGTTTGATTTTTACAACTTCCGGTGTCAAAAATCTGTCAGTTGACATTTTTCGCTTCGCAGTTTTAGATACATGTTTACAGAATTACATTGAGTGACAATTCGTAAAGATGACGATTTTAAGAAGCGCAGCAGTCTGCAAGACTGTTGCAAGAAGAATGTCGGTAAATGGATTTCGAGTTTTGTCGTCAACATCAAATTTTGGAGGAGAACAACACGAACAAGATCGATCCAGAAATCAAAGACGTGGAATATTTCCATGGATTAGCCTTACTGCAGGTTTGACAGCTGGTGCATTAGGTAGGTGATTTTCTCAATGTGTATCATAGATTTGGATCCTTTTCTTAAAGCAAAATATATCCCCCCCCCCCTTTAATCACACATGC
Source organism: Fragum sueziense (assembly GCA_963680895.1). Classification (NCBI taxonomy): domain Eukaryota; kingdom Metazoa; phylum Mollusca; class Bivalvia; order Cardiida; family Cardiidae; genus Fragum; species Fragum sueziense. Next base: position 7,671,422 of record OY804600.1, on the reverse strand, counting down.
TCAGACAAATCTTACCCTCAGTCCGACTCAGGGACTGCAAAATCTATGACATACTAAATGGGTCAAAAGTCTATATAGAGCATGCATGCATAAAATATATGCATTGACGCATATATTTTGAACTGCTCGCGTAAATTTTATGCATCGACACGTAAATATGCGCGTCCACGCATAATTTAATGCGCGCAGAAGTAAAAAATGTGAAATTGAGGCTGGCCAATCGGAGAGGCAGTTAGGCAGTTAGAAACCTTTCCCTCTATACCATAAAATTGATGAATGAAATGAAGGATCTGATTGGTTAATAGATAAAATATGCGTCAATGCGTATATTTACGCGAGCATTTGAAAATTTACGCGTTGACGCATAAATTTTTAACTGCTCGTGTAAATTTTATGTGTTGACGCAAAAAGGTCAGCGTTGAGGCATGAAATTTAGGCGTAGACACATATTTTATGTATGCACGCTCTAAATAGATGCTTGACCCATTTGGTACGCGGTAAAAAACAGTGTCCTGACAATGACCTATTCAGTCAGTCACTCAGATTACAACAAGACTGTTGACCTAGTTTCACTGTAGGAAATTTGAAATTGCCTTAAATATTAAGAACTTGGGAGACCAATAGATTAAATTTTCAAAATTTTAGATAGTATACATTCTTCTTGATACCCGTTAAAACATAATGACACTTTTTGACACCTCCACTGAATAATGGATTTGGAAAACATTGAGACAACCAATCTCTTCATTTCCCAAAATTTTTCTACACAGAAAGATAAAAAAAAATGTATAATTTCATTCACTTGAAATTGTTGTCTACATCATCTTTGAATTTGGACTAGTCTTTAAAGTAAAGTTTGTTGTCTGGTAATGGGTTAGTGTCTTAGTGAATACCTCTTTATGCTATGCTAGTAGATTAGAGAGAAGAAAAAAACAGATAAAGGAAAAAAATAGCTTTAAAGCCTTAAATAATTAATATGCCAGTAGATTAGAAGAAAAAAAAAACAGATGAAGGAAAATATGATGAGGAGATAATGAAACTTTAAAGTCTTTAATATCATAATTGTGTTACTGATATTTCTTAACTCATTCCCAAACGACAAAATTATAGACTAGTCAAAATTCAAAGATGATGCAGACGACAATTTCAAGTGAATGAAATTTTGAATTTTTTGTTCTTTTTACGCAGAAAACATTGTGGGAAATGAAGAAATTGCTTGTCATAAGCAATTTCTTTATTTTCCACAAAGTTTTACAAAGTCATTATCTAAAAGGGTGTCAAAAGGCGTCAATGTGTGGGAATGGGTTAAAATGGTAAGTACCGTAATTATTCTAATAAACGCCCGGGCGTTTATTAGTAATGTGCTCGATAGAAAAGTTAGGGGTGGGCGTTTCTTAGCCAAAACATGCGAATCAAACGTCAATTCATGGACTCAAAGTTAATCAAGTAAAAGTTTGCAAAGTTTCTTTGGAAGGACTATTAAATACAATTTTTGGATGAAATTTCTTCATTATAAACCGAGTGGGGGACGGGAAATCATCTCTTTCATTGCTTTTGGAAGTGATCTTTGTTTATGACTTAAATCATTTTAATCAGGAATCAGGGGATGGGCGTTTATTAGAATCACCCTTTTCCGCTTAAATTGCGGTTGAAATATGCATATTTTCAGCTGAGATTTGAGGGATGGGCGTTTATTAGAATATGGGCGTTTATGAGAATAATTACGGTACTACTGAGTCAGTAACATTGAAGTCTATCAATCCAGAGGGTCATGAGTTCAAACCTCAGCTTGGCCAATATCCTTTCTTCAGGACATTTAATTTTACATAGGTCATTCACCAATGGTTGAATTGTTTATGAATCTTCTAAGTGAGATTAGTAATCGGAAGCTTGGTAGTGGTAATTTACCCCTTTCCCAAATGACAAAACTTTAGGATGGTCGTCATGGTCCAATTCAAAACCTGTTGCTGACGACAAAATGGACAGTAATAAAAAGTTTAGAATTGTGTGTGATAGAGTCAAGAAAATATTGAGGCAAATGGAGAAACTGCTGGTTATCAGCAGTTTCTTTTTTTGTCTGTTTTTTTCACAAACCTATTCTATTAGGGACGTCAAAACCAGGTCTTGGTTGGGAAAAGGTTTGACGAAATGCCAGGAATTTATGGTTAGGTGCTCATCCCACTGAAATATGACCAAAAAACTGTTGAATTTATCCTTAATCCAATTCAATCTATCCTTCATAGATTTAGATGTGCACAAACAACAGATCTTGATAACAAAACTTGAAATTTTAGCAGACTTTCCGAAATTCGTCAGTCCATCAGAAATGTCTGACAATTTTTCAGTGTGTCGGTCGGATGCTTTTCAGCTCTGTCAGTCGGACTGGACTGTCTGACATACCTGCGGGTGTCATTTCACTCAGTTTAGGCCAAACCAACTACAAATTGATAATTCATTAAGAATTTCTTCTTTCTACCAAGGATTTCTTTACAGTTAAAAGTGAATTTACTATTCAAGTAACATAAAATTGCTTTTGTTAAAAATTTATTTGGTCCATTGGTCTGACAGATCCTTTTTCCACTAACAAATTTTCAGACCATGTCAGACCAAAAGACTGACACTTTTTCTGAACTTTCGCTAAGTCTGTTTGAGGGTAGTCCAACTCGAAAGCAGACAACAATATTTACATTTATTTGTAAAGGTTTGTGTACAATATTGCCAAGGAATTATTATGACAAAAGGAAAATTGCTGATTATCATCATTTTCTCCTTTGCCTCAATGTTCTCCAAAACCTTTTCTTTACGGGACATACACAGGTCTTGTTTGGGACAGGATTAAAGAAGATGTAAAACGGTGTAGATATCCTGCCCTTGACATTGTTACTTGTTTGTTTACTGTAAAGATACCTAAACCCTTTCCCACAGCAGACCCAGTTTGGACACCCCTTAAAGAAATGTAATTGGGAAAAACATTGGGATAAAAGAATAAAGTGCTGATAACCAGTATTTCTCCTTTTGCTGCAATATTTTCTGTGCATTTGTGCATAAGCTCTATCTTTGACAATATTCACTTTGTTGTCTGCATTTAAGTTTTAAGTGGTAATAGCCCAATATTTGGATAAGCATTAATTTATCAGCTAGGAGATGTCATTGACCCCATTTATGAACTTTTTTTTTCTCAAGACTGTCCTACTAACTGTCAAATCAAACACAATGCTCAAATGTGTAAATCTGGCCCCGGTTTATTGAAAAAACTTAAGTACGTTCTCATGCTCAAATTTGAGCACCATGCTCAAATCGCACGAAATCCAGGTGAATTTCAATCGAATACCCTTCAACCTTGGAGAGTATCCCTTTGAAGTTGAGCATGTTCTCATGAGAATATACTTAAGTTTTTTCGAGAAACCGGGGCCTGATATTTCATTCACTATGGCAGGAAAACCCTAGCTTGGCTCAAATGCAAAAAGAAAGATAGCAAAGAAAAATGAGATCATAAGTGTCATATGGCCTTATAAATCATATCCCATGATGCACTTCTATTCAGCTCTTCTATTCTGTGTACATTAATCATATTTCTCTCAATATCCATTTGTGCTGTCTGGAGCATGTTGGAAATCAAGAGAGTCTTAATTTTTAGCTCGACTTTTCGAAGAAAATGAGAGCTTATACTGTCACCCGGGCGTCGGCATTGGCGTTGGCGTCCGCGTTGGCGTCCGCGTTGCAACCAAGGTTAAAGTTTTTTCAAACATCAATAACTTCCATACTACCAAAGGCAGGGGCGTACCTGGGGCCAAAATTGAATTACTCCCTTACCAAAATGAAGCAGGGGTCTTGTGGCGCAGCCTCCTGGCAGGGGAAGGGGCAGAGCCCTTCTAGCGGGTTTAGAGGGCGCACCCCCCCCCCCCCTCGACGAAAATTGGAATATAAGAGAATCCTAGACCACATCAGGGAGCATTTTTAAGTATTTTTCCATGTTTTATGAACAATCATGTGAGCATATGGTTACTGAAGTATATGTTCGGTAAGAACGACTCTAAATGAACATGTTACACTAAAAAAAAACATTTTTTTTTTGCAAATTCGAGGTACTCCCAGGGAGTATGGGAGTATACCTGGGAACGCGCCTGACCAAAGGGATTCAACCCAAACTTGGAATACTTATTCACCATTACACCCTCCACCTTACTATTAGGGCCCATGACCCTTGATCCACTATATTTGGAGTTATGCCCCCTTTATACTAAGCAACTTAGAAAGTCGAGCGCGCTGTCTTCGGACAGCTCTTATTGGTATCAGGGAAAGAGTAAAGAACATAACATTGGTGATCTATATTAAAACCTTACAACTGCACCTTTTCACTAAAGATAAGGAGTCTGAATAAATAACTCAAGACAGATTAAGGTGAAAGAACAATATTAATAATACTTTATACCACTGAGCTGTCAAAAGAGTTTCATCTGGATGATCTTTGACCAACATTTCACCGACATTTAGTACAACATAACCTCTATTGCAAAACACATCTTTGTAAAATTGGTGGCCAAGAACTCAGATTGAGTTTTGTTTTGACTGGTGGAACAAATTCAAGGAAAATAATTACATATGCTTAACCCTTTCCGGACCTAGACCTGGTTTTGATTTCCCAAAAAGAAAAGGCTTGTTATTTTTTTTCAAACATTGAGGAAAAAGAAGAAGCGCTGATAACCAGCATAAAACTGAATTTGTCATCTGCAACTCCTTCTATAATGTCCAGGTAACTTGTTTGGGAAAATGTTTACCTAATTTTAAGGAGGTCGAAGCCAAAGGCTGCTTAGACCATAAATTTCATAGAGGCAAAGAAAGGAAAATGCATAAAGTAGCAAAGAAAATATTGAGGCAAATTATCAGTATTTTCTTCTTTTGCCTCACTAATTTCCCAAGCCATTTTTCTTACAGACAGGTGGTCCAATTTAAAAGCCGCTGCAGATGACAATTTTCTCTAAAGATAAAGAAAGGAATTATATGCAGAATAAGAAAGAAAATATTGAGGCAAGAGGAGAAAATGCTGGTTATCTGCATTTTCTTCTTTTGTCCCAATACTTACCCAAGCCGTTTTTCAGGGATGCCAAAATCTGGTCTTGTTTGGGAAAAGGTAAAAGAATGTTTTCCCATATATCTTTTCAGGACTTGCCTATTACAAGAAGCATTATGGTTCAGCTTTACTGGCGGCATACAACCCAAGTGAAGATGCTGGGGGTGTCAGAAATGGACTTCCAACATATAGCAAAGCTGATGTGGCGAAACATAAGAGCATGGACCAGAAAGTCTGGGTCACATATAAAAATGGCGTATATGATGTTACGGATTACGTCGCACAACATCCAGGCGGGAAACGGATACTTCTTGGAGCTGGCGGCGCGATTGATGCCTACTGGAACATGTACGCTGCCCACAAGAAAGACGAGATATACGAGATACTAGAATCATACAGGATTGGTAATATCACGGAGATCGATCCTACAGAAGATCTTGATAAAAATGACCCGTACGCCAATGATCCGAAGCGTCATCCAGCCCTTATTCCGAGTTCAAAGAAGCCGTTTAATGCAGAACCGCCGGTGTCCCTTCTTTTACAGGATTACATTACGCCCAATGAGCTCTTCTTTGTTAGAAATCACTTGCCAGTGCCTGATGTCAAAGAGAGGGACTATAAACTGGAAATTTCTCCTGATCTTTCTTGGATACCTAAAGCTTTAACACTGGCTGACCTGAAGAGAAAGTTTAAAAAGAAGACAGTCACTACAACGATACAATGTGCTGGAAACCGACGAAGCGACATGACCAAGATTAAAGCTGTGAAGGGTTTGGATTGGGGACATGCAGCTATTAGTACAGCAAACTGGTCTGGAGTTACTCTCAATGATTTGTTACTGTATCACAGAATAGACTTGGACAAGGTGGATTATGAGCATGTTCATTTTGAAGGTATGGACACTGGGCCAGACGGAACAACATATGGGGCATCGATACCTATCGAAATGGCAAGGGATCTGAAAAATGATATCATTGTGGCATACGAGATGAATGGAGAGCCAATACCTCGAGATCACGGCTATCCTGTCAGGATCATTATTCCGGGAGTTGTTGGTGCGAGACAAGTAAAATGGCTGAATAAGATCGTGTTGAGTAAGGATGAGAGTGATTGTCATTGGCAACAGAGGGACTATAAGGGGTTTAATTCATCGATTGACTGGCATAATGTAGACTTCAGTAAATCAGAAGCTATACAATTCCTCCCAGTTCAGTCTGCTATTTGTGAGCCGGAGAACGGTACAGTATTAGAGGACAACGAAGAAGTGACAATCAAGGGTTACGCGTGGAGTGGCGGTGGCCGCGGGATTAATCGCGTGGATGTGTCCGTCGACGGCGGGAAAACTTGGACAACAGCAGAACTAGAGCCAAATGGACAATCTCCGTATAGAGCGTGGGCATGGAGGTTTTGGGAAGCATCTGTTGCGATACCGAAGAGCTATCATGGAAAGAAAATGGAGGTTATATGTAAGGCATGTGATTCTCAGTATAACGTACAGCCGGATAGTGTTGAGGGGATTTGGAACTTACGAGGTTGTCTTAGTAACGCCTGGCATAGAGTACAGGTAAATGTTCCTAAATAAATTATACAGACAGACACGCAGACAGACACACAGACAGACACATAAAAAGACAATCAGTGGAATATGGTATTAAGCAAAAAAGTGCTAAGATATGTGCGAGAGATTCGGAATCATAAACTATAACATTTTGCTTTGTTTTTAAGGAAATTATTTTTGAAGACTTTTGTTTTAACTGAGTGAAATTTTCTGATGCATTGTTAAAGAGTTCTTTAGCCAATTCCAGAACACTGACACCTTTGGATGCACATTATTGTTAAAGACTTGAAGCGTTGGACAATATTGAAGAAAAGGTAGAAAATGCTGATCATCAGCATTTTCTCCCTTTTCCTCAATATTTTCCACCCTACAAAAGAGGGTTTTCATCATGACTGTTGGACTGACTTGGCGTACAGAGGGTGGGCGTGTGTCTTTTGATGGCGGGAAAACTTGGACGACAGCAGAACTACAGCCAAATGGACAATCTCCGTATAGAGCGTGGGCGTGGCGGTTCTGGGAAGCATCTGTTCCGATACCGAATAACTATTGTATAAAGAAAATGGAGGTTATATGTAAGGCATGTGATTCTCAGTATAACGTACAGCCGGATAGTGTTGAGGGGATTTGGAACTTACGAGGTTGTCTAATAACGCATGGCATAGAATACAGGTAGATGTTCCTAAATAAATTATACAGACAGACACGCAGACAGACACTCGGACAGACAATCAACGAAATATTGTATTAAGCAAAAAGTGCTATAATGTGTAGAGAATGATCGACTAAAATATATTTTTTGATCGTTTTTATTAACCCTTTCCCAAACAAGACCTGGTTTTGACGTCCCTAGTAGAAAAGTCTTAGGAAAACATTGAACCAAAAGAAGAAACTGCTGATAACCAGCAGTTTCTCCTTTTGTCTCAATATTTTTTGGCCATATTTTACACAAATTCTATCTTTAAATACTTCCATTTTGTCATTTGTGGCTGTTTTTGAAGTGGATCACCCTAAAAATTTGCCGTTTGGGAAAAGGTTACATTGTTTTAGAAGACATTTCTCTTGGGTACATTTCTAATGTACGTTGAGCATGGAGGGACGTTATATTTACGGAGTGAAGTTTTCTTGTGTATTGCTTAGAGTTTTTGTTTTAGCCAAGTTGAATTTTCTGATGCATCATAAAGCGGCAAAGCCTAATAAGGTTTTTAATAACATTCCCAAACACTGATGCCTTTAGACGCACCTTATTGTTAAAGACTTAAAAGCTGTGCAAATATTGAAGAAAAGGAATAGAATGCTGATATAAAGAGAGTTTTTATTGGAACTGTTGGATTGACTTGGTGCCTGTGTTACCTTTCAATTTGGAGCAGCCTAAAACATTGTTGTTTGGGAAAAGGTTATGTGGGAGATAGCAGTATTAGTTCTTTAACTCTGGTACCGTTACTGCACAGTGACACCTTTTCACTCCTTCACAAGAAAATGCTTTGGATAGCATTGTGGAAAATGAAGAAATTGCTTGTTTCACTAACTTGAAATTGTCGTCTGCAACATCTTCAAAATTGGACAGTCCAAATTTTGCCGTCTTGTAATGGGTTAAGATTATTACTGTTAAATATATCGTTTGCCTTTTCTTGACTTTTAAATCACTTTAATTCTCTATTGCTGTTCATTGCTAAGATTTGCCAAGAAATGTAAATAATGACTGATGTTTTATGAAATTCAAGTTCTAAACTTTGCTTTTAACCCTTTTCAAACCAGCCTTGGTTTAAACATCCCCCTTTCAGAAAAGGCACGAGGAAACATTTAGGCAAATGTATGAAATGGTGATAAGTAGCATTATCCTTTAACCTCGAGATTTTAAATGTGCTAGAACTATATATACAAATCTATATGCAACATATTCTTCTTTTGCTTCAATCTTTTCCTAACCTATATCGACCAGGAATATTAAAATTAGGTCTTGTTTGAGAAATGGATTACAGAAGGGCATCAAATGCCAAAAATATTAAATGATTACTTTATAATCATGTTATTGTACATGTATGTGATTTTACTCGGATGTCATTGTATGGTCAAATTAAAATGTAGTCAGATTGCAACAATATGTAATTATTTGGTACTTTTCATTTGACTTTCAGCAATTTTCTGATCAATTTATCAACTTACTTCGACCTTAATCCAAGTATGACCTGGTTTGGGCTTGGAATGACATTGCAAAACTTCGTAACTACAGCTTGATTAAAGCTGCATTTACGAGGTTTTGTAATGGCGACGAAATTGTGATGACATTAAGCCTCCAAACTTTCTGTGTTAAGTTTGCAGGCCTACACTTAGCTTATCTTTATCGACATCCATGTTGTCGTCTGCAACAGCTTTCAAATAACAAATAGGGACAGTTCAAATATTTGCCTTTTTGGAAAGGCTTAAAGGATTGTGTAGAAAAAAAGAAAAATGCTGATAATCATAACTTGCAAACTTCGTGCAACTTCGGTGTCACCTGCGCCGAAAAAAATCAAGATAACGTCTTTCATTTCCGTTGTTATAGAAAACAGCGAAGTTGGAGTCCAGATTGCACAAAGTGTTTTGTATCTAATGATGGATGGATTACTAGTATCTTTTTTTCCAATTCGGAACGTCAAAACTGTGGCTTGTTTAGGACAGGGTTAATCTCATAAAAAGAAAAAAATGATGCAGCAATATTTACGGCCGTGATTCAGCAGCTTTATTTTAACCCTTTTCGAAAAAAAAGGTTTGGCTTTTATGTATGAGTGAACGATTTGGAAACATCAACACGAAAAGAGAAAATATTGATAAGCAGACAGACAGTTTTAAAATATACTCAGTTCCAAAAGAAAGTGTGCACTTTTGCGTTTTACCTTTACCTTAATTTTTACAAAGTAAATGACAATTTATGGATTAAAAATGATATAATACTTTAGATTAGACCTTAAAGAAATTTGGGATCAAAACAGATGTCGATAGAATTGCTCATATTGCATGCACAGAGTCAGATCATTATGATGTTGACGGTGTTGAGATTTGCACTCCTTACAACTTTTCCTGTGGATAGAGTTACAAGCTTATATGCTGTTGTAGGGTTTGGCCAGGCCTTCCAAGCCATTTCCACGTTAAAGCTTGAACTTTCTTGTAGACGTTACGTGTACGTCAACGTTAGTAATCGCTACGTTAATAGTCTAGTGTTGAACGGTGCAATAACGTTCTAAAGCGAATTTATTTGCCTTTAAGATGCCATACAAATTACCAATTGCCATTAGAACATAAATACCGTACAAATTCAAATTTTCGGAAGGTTTTTGTTTTCACCAGGTTCGGTCTTGCTCACCAACGTTAATTGTAATTCGTTTCACGCTAATGCAATATGTACAAATGTAATGAACATGTGATTTTATGCTACGATATGCCAAAAGGAGTGCAGCGAGTGTAATTTCCGATCGATAACTCACACAGCACGTGAGACATACGTAAAACACTATAAATGCAAAATCGCAATCAAGCCGAAAATTCGTACGTGCTATATGATTTGTTCATCAATATATCGTTTGTCAATAGTCTTGAGATGTGTCGTACAAAATTTCCTTGTGGTAGACGGTATACTTTTCGAGATATTCAAAATTTAAAAGTGCACACTTTCTTTTGGAACTGAGTATATGTGTACACCCTTCCAAAAAGGTTTCTTTTAGCGTGACGGGTCACATAATTATAATATGAGTATAGAGCTACAGATAAGAGGGAGAGGGTGAATACATTCTGAAATTGTTATTTCAAATCCAAACCCTATAGGTTTGATGAACAATAAATGAATTATCGCATTTTGAAAATCGCCTCTTATCTGTAGCTTCTATTAAAATACCTAAGACTGTTTAGCTCACGTTTACAAGGTTATATGACATAGATATTTTCACTTCCCGTTTGTTTGCTTGGCCTTCAAACCAAGCTTCTCTATATAAATTTTTCCCTTTGGCAAAAAATGCACAATACATAATTCCTGACACATAAGGCTTAGGGAATTTCCGAGGGGACATTGCTTGTAGCCACGCAGTGCGAATGTGTTTGGACAGATAGCATAAGAGGAAAGTATAGACGGCAAGATTTGGCCCGGCAGAGCAGACCAAGCGGAAAGGTCAACAGATTTATCGTCCAGGGGTGATAGGTATGCCGAAACCCCTCGTGATTTGCCGGACTCTTCGCATGCTTCGCTATTTACAGCTAATAGTAGTCATATTATTCAACGACTTAGGCCTAACAGTATTTTCACGTGCATACATTTGTCGCGTCATCTTAAAATGGTAATTGGTAAACTGAATATGCAAAAATGCCGATCCTGGTGTCAGCCTGTGCCATCCGTACGGTATGACCAGGATGTGAACTGTATCTAGATATTTTCTTTTTTTTTTTGGAGATTACGCCTATTTTAATGATCAGCTTTACTGAAAATTTCGATCCAAATGGACCACGGTAGCTTAACATCTTTTATTTGACTAGATTAGATAAAATCTTATTTTCACATGGTGGCACAATATTGTATAACGGATACAGTGCACGCTTTTACGTAAACTAACGACGGACCATTCCCATCTAAACTGGACAATAAACTTTTCCACTTTTGTGTACAGTTAAGGTCACTCTGCCGGGTCAATTATTTTCCTCTGTACTTGCCTAAGTTATTGCTTAAAATTTCCCTCATTGTCATACAAAGGGACGTCGAAACCATCGCATGCTTGAAAACAGTGTTAGTACAAAGCATCTTGGCACGTTTAATTTGATTATCAACGGTCGCATGCACTACTTACATAACCCATTTAACATTGTGATATTATCTTAATAGGACTCGCTTTTTTCGTTGAACAAATACGTAATCGTCACGCCTCACTGGTCTAAAAATAGATTGGGAATCCTCTATCGTACAAATATGGCTGTCAACATCGCGAAGTTTTTCTACGTTCAACTTGCCGAAGATGACGTTCTAAGAGCTGGATTGCCGTAATCATTTGTTGAGAAACATTATAATTCAGAGCTGAGAAGGTTGCTGCACTGTCGTGTACTTTTTAAGATAGGTATAGAGGAAAATAATTGACCCGGCAGAGTGACCTTAACTGTACAGAAAAGTGGAAAAGTTTATTGTCAAGTTTAGATGGAAATGGTCCGTCGTTAATTTACGTAAAAGCGTGCACGGTATCCGTTGTACAGCATTCAGGCGCCATGTGAAAATAAGATTTTATCTAATCTAGACAAATAAAAGTGTTAAAGTGACATTTCAGAATTATTTTTACATAGATTTTACTTTTATTCTTTCTGAAAGAGCCTGTTTTCTTATGAAAATTCTGAAAATTTCAAGCCAGAATTTTGAACCTTTTACGAGAAATATATATTTTTGTGCTAAAATTAAACAAATTGTTGTGGACAACAGTTCAGATTTATATAGAATTTGTCATTTCTGTCTCAACTTTGAAGGCGTATTTTCGCTTATAAATAACAACTTCAAAAAACTGATAGCATTTCTACGCATTACAATAAACAATCTTTGCATCAAGACATACTTTTAAAAATTAAATAAATGTGAAATGTCACTTTAAGCTACCGTGGTCCGTTTGGATCGAAATTTTCAATAAAGGTAATCATTAAAATAGGCGTAATCTCAAAAAATGAAAATACTTTGAAAATGCAGTCCACACCCTGGTCATACCGTACAGATGGCAAAGACTGACCAGGATCGGCATTTTTGCATATTCAGTTTACCAATTACCATTTTAAGATGACGCGACAAATGTATGCACGTGCAAATACTGTTAAGTTGTTGAATAATATGATTATTAGCTGTAAATAGCGAAGCATTCGAAGCGTTCGGCAAATCACGAGAGGTTCCGGCATACCTATCACCCCTGGACGATAAGTCTGTTGACCTTTCCGCTTGGTCTGCTCTGCCGGGTCAAATCTCGCCATCTATAACTATGAAATAACCATTTGACAAGTAATGTTTACACATACGGTCCTACCTTAGCTTCGTCGTGTCGCTCGTGCTACTCGCTTACCCTTTCCAAAACGACAAAATGTCATGTTGGGCCAAATTGAAAAAAGTCTGCAGACGACAAAACGGATGTGAATACTTTTAGTGTTTTATGTCAGAGAAAATATCGAGGCAAAAGTAAAATGATCATCAATATCCAAAGAAGTTATTCAATCTCATTTTGTCTGCTGTGCAGGTCTTTTTAATCTGATCGATCATCATTTTCTTCTTCTGCATCAATGTTTTTTCAATAATTTTCTGTAAGGGACGACAAAACCGGTCTTGTTTGGGAAATGATTAATCTAGAAAAAACTAGAACTTGTCGCTGAATGTGATTTGTCATGATACCCCCACAGGCTTCCACTACAACAGAGGGCAATAACTCACAAAATAAGCAAGGTAGAGTTACGCTCCTTGTACGTTGCACTTCTCCTTGGTGAGATCTATCTACCCGCGAAGTTTCATGATCATAGCTACTTTACTTTCACACTTTTCGATGTTTTTTATGGTTAAGCTGCTGAGGAACCTCAAGAAAAAACGTTTGTCATTTCTGGTCTGTCTCCGTATCTGGAATCAATGTTGCATGTTGAATATGCGCAATGTTTCGTAGTTTTAGTTCCCGCCTGCATTATCTACGATCGACTAATATCTCGCTTGAAAATGATAATTTTTCGCTAACACTGTTTCGAAAAAATTGTCCGATTCATGACCGATAAACAAAATATTAGACTGGTACCCGGCAAGCGTTGTTGGGGGTTTTCCCATCAGAAATCTATTTTTAGCACAAATTGGCGCGAAAATTGTTCGCTATTGCAAGACTTAGTGCTACAATGTTTGAAGTGCAAATCTGTCATGTGAAATCTTAGAGAGACCCGGTCAAACGCAATCATCTTCTACCAATCGTTGCCGGGGCACATCCAAAAAGTTCACCCAAGAAGCATATTGTTTGGAAGTGATAAGGACTCGGAGGTTTTCATTCTTTAATTCTGATTGCCGAAACATATTTACGACAGGCTAAGATAATAACGTTATCAACGTGAGAATGCGTTCAACTATTTTAAAGTCATCGACCTTAAATGGTCCCATATTCTTAACCCTTGCTAAAACCCAGTTCTTGCCAAATACGTCATGTAAGTCGAAATGACAATGATTTTTTGCAAAAAAAAAAAAAAAAAAAAAAAAAAAAAAAAAAAAAAAAAAAAAAAAAAATAGACTGTGTTTACCGTTTATGTTTTAATAAACGATCGGTATTGTTATAAAATCTCGTAACTACGGCTTGATTCATTTTTTTGTAAAAATGAATTGGTTGGAAGACACTTTTCTAGAACTAATCTACCTTTGTGTAATAATTTGCAAGATGTAGGAACACTGGTGGCGATTTCGGCCAAAGCAAGGGACGTTTTTTCCCGAACAATGTATTCCGTCGTTGTTGTTAGCTCACCTTAGCACGAAGTGCTGAGGGTGAGCTATTGTGATCGCTCACCGTCCGTCGTCCGTCTGTCCGTCTGTCTGTCCACAATTACTAAAAATCTTCTCCTCCCAAACTATAAGGTCTAGAGTCTTGAAATTTTGTATGTAGTATTGTCTCAATGCCCTCTACCAAAATACTTCAAATAATTGTGCTTATAGAAAAATTGGCCCTATGTTGTGGGGTTTAAGGTTTCACACTGAAACACAGTTTTCTCAAGGACTATTTGGCCTAGAGTCTTGAAATTTTGCATGACTTTACATCTCATAAACCTCTAACAGAATACTAAAAATCATCACATTACAAGGAAAAAAACCCTATGTTATGGGTTCTGGAATTTTCAAGTGAGGAATTGTTTTGACCAGGTAGATTTTATCACATAATATCATATCCCTATAATCAGATTATGCAGATCAAAATATCTGATAACGAATGCTTGGAGCTACAGATAAAAGGATGTAAATCATTCTATATTTGATGTTTAAAATCTGAACCCTTTGTTATGGGTACTCATTTGAATAGTCTTGATTTAAGAATTCAAATGAATACCCTCAACATAGGGTGTTAAAGTATTAAAAAGATATTTTATGATTCTGAAAGCCATTACCCTCTTTTACCTGTATCCCTGAGGCACTTAATCCACTTGTGTTTGTTTACTGATCTAGGGATCAACTAAATACCTTAACCCTTTCCTGGAAAGACCTTGTTTTGAAGTCCCTATTAGAAAAGGCTTTGGAAATTAATGAGTCAAATGAAGAAAGTGCTGATTCTCCTTTTACCTCAATATTTTATTTTATTTTATTCAATATTTTATATGCTAGTTTATTGTAAACGAATCCTATTTGTACCGCTGTCAATTTTGTATTCTGAACTTTCAAATTGAGACAGTCTATTTCCTTTCTTTACCTTTCTGTATGGGAAAGCATTATGCCCTTTCTCTACCATACACAGGTTTGCCTCACCGACAGAAAAGGCTTGTTAATGATATGGTAAAAGAAGAAAATGTTGATAACTTGATAGCATGTGTTGTCTCATTTTGCCTCGTCATTTTCTCTGCATTTTTATACATGAATGCAGTCTTTATCAACACCTGTTTTATCATCTACAGCAGCTTTTAATTATGTCTGCTCTTATGTTATGTTGTTTGGAAAAGGTTTAACCATAACCAAATCCTTACTGTTCAATGAATATTTCCCCTATGTTGTGGGTTCCATATAAATGATAGAGGGCAATGTTTGACAATCTTTTCAAGTTGTTAAGGCCTGAAGATAATTTTTTTTTCCTCGTTTAAGAACTTCTAGAATTATTCCTATGCTTTAGGCTCTTGCATTTTGTACAGAAAAAAGTGCATATAAGTTGTGTGTGTCATATTGTCTTGTTAAACAGATTAGGTCAAGTTATCCTTTCGCTTTGAAAATAAGCTCTACCAAGAGGTATTCTAGATTTGAAAAAGCGGGAACAGGTTTAAAATTGTCTTAGAATTTCCAAACTTTCTATGGTTTCTAAATTTTATAGCCCAATGACCTCTTTCCAAGATTAATGCTTCAATTTGTCTATGTGCAATGGAAATTCAGCAATTTGTTGTGGATTTTCTGATTTTAAATACAGATATAGTGAAAAATCTTTGACAATCTTTTTCCCAAATTGTGCTTTGAAATTAAGTGTGTACCATTGTCATATGACTCCTTTTCAAAATCCTCTTTTCAAAATCCTCGGAGATTTAAAAGGTTTGTTAAAAAGTATGTCTCAGGGCGCTCTAAGGTGAGCGATATAGGACCATCTTGGTCCTCTTGTTATAAAATCTCGTAGCTACGACTTGATTCAAGCCGTAGTTACGAGATTTTAAAAACAACACCGACGCATTATCAAAACATGACAGTTAATCCAGTCTATTTATAGCATAAAATTATTTGCCATTACGGGCTATCTATCGACAAGACTGGAAACACCTCGAAACGGAAAAAGACTACAGCATCGTCGCTTTCCTACGAACACTTCGTAACCATCGTAACAAGCTGCATTTACGATGTTTTTAAGAAGACGAAATGCACTGTCACTAGAGCATTTTCTTCTATTTTTAGCTCCACTGGCTTTTCAGGCAAGCGGGCTATTGTATGGCGATGTGTCCGTCGTGCGTGCGTGCGTCCGTAAACTTTTTCTTAAAAAATCTTCTTCACAAAAAACTACTTAATAGATTTCAATTAAACTTCATAGGAATGATCCTTGGGTGACGCTTTCTCAGATTCCTTCAAAGAATTTGGATTGAACCAGAGTAACCTGAATTATTTGCACTTGAATGTCAAACATAGATTCTAGCTGGTTTTGATTTTGTTTTTACTTTAAACTCTACAAATATCAACCAATCAAGACAAAACTTGGACAAAATATTATATGACCACAATATCCTACCTTAGTGTAATTTTCAACTTTATTGGAATCTTATATCATGGGTTTTGTGACATTGAATTTGACAAAATTGCCATTTTCGAGTTTGTTTTCTCTCTAACAACCATAAATGTTAACCAATGAAGATACGAGGGGTGTTCAATAACAATCCGTTACGGTCTTTATAACTTTTCAACAACACATTATACAGTTATGCAATTTTCAAATCCTACATTAAAATAGTTTTACATACACGGTATGAATATTAATGTAGTACTAAAACAAACTCCGAAGTTATAGGCAATTTACGGGACATGCTGTCGGTAAAGCGCCCCAACTTTTGATGTCGACGTCATTACGTCCCATTCACTGCAACGTCGCGCCGATTCATTTTGACTAACAGAACAAAGTGCTTACCTTTTAATTAATTAGAGTTTTTCAAAGTAAACGCCTCTGTTTATGACACATGTCTGTGCCTTTGCCGTACAGTTAGCCTTCGACCAACATTGAGAAGCACAAAACTATGAAATCACAATGGTAGATGATGCTTTCTTAAGACGTCCGCAACGATGATCATCGTCGATTATGTTCGCCCCTCTGTAAATCTGTCAAACCACAAACAAAATTTTTGCTTCGACAAGCAGTTGCTACCGTAGGCCTCTTGAAGTGACATAACAGTTACCTGTTTTGTTTTGTGTGTAAGCACGCAAAATTTGATGCTACAGCGTTTTTCGTTAAAAAGACGTTCGGCCATGTTGAAAAACAGATGCGTGTCTAAAAAAACCTGAAACCATGACGTCTCGAGACGTTAACCCACGGCAAGTAACACCAAATCATTGAACAGTGAAAAAAGTCTTCTACATGCTTGAATAGTTTGAGCATCTTTGGTCAACTGATACTATGCTGAGTCAAAAAAGAAAGTGTGCACAGAGAATAACTGGAATTTCTATCGTAATTTTGAATATTGATATCATAATATTGGTATCAAATTAAAGATAATTCAATTGCCTATATGTAGGTGTCTTTTTGAATTGTGTGAAATGGAATTTTACTTGTGTTTTCTTAAGATGTTTGAGACAGGGGTCAATTTTGAAATTCACAGAACTTGCTGACGAACGTCAGAAGATTAAATAATGCCAATTTCTTGGGATTTCTGCTTCAATTTCTATTGTGACATGTCTTCAATGAATGACAGCAAACATCTGTGGTCTCAATGTTAGAAAATAACGTTTCATTTTATCGTTTGGAATTCTATTGCGTTCATATTGCAAAGCGTATTCCACGTCTTGTAAATTCTTTAACTGGCCCCTTTATTTTGCGAAACTCAGACGGAAGAGATGTTCGGCCTTACACTGCCCTCATGACTAATTTTCACGCGTCCGGTGCCGATGACGATGTGCCTAATGCAGGCGTAACGTAAGATTTATGCATTGTGATAATGTGAAAAACATATGGTCTCCAATCTCTTATGAGCCGTCTATCTGCATTGGTAGATTTTCTGTGTTGCTTACACATGTTTGCTTTACTGAATCGCCATAATTGGTGTAGTTTTGAAACGTTGACGTAAGGGCGTCAACGTCATGTAACGGTCTTGTCTAGTCATTGCTGCATTCAGGATATCAGACCAAAGCCTATCAAAAATGTACCCTTTGTTTTAGAAACATGATTGCAAACGCCTAATTTCAGAACGATGACATTTAAACGACAACGACACATTTTACGCCGGTTCAAGACACTAGCAAAACTTACGTGTGAAATCTGTCGTGTTTACTAAGACGTATCATCTTTGGCTATTCAGCATTTTGAAATTTCATGTTTGATTTAGCTTTAATACACTTTGAATGCAGATTTTAGACAATAACCTTTATCATGAAACGTTTGTTTTGATAACCACGTGCAAAAAGGTGCTATCAGCATTTGGCGATTTGTCAGACAATTAAATCATCCAAAGTTGCTCCCCGTAACAATAGACATGGGAAAGTTGATAGCTTAACTCCGTGTATAAGTTTGGTGGAGTTAATCGCAGTCGTTACGTAGATATATTAAGTAGAAGTATGCACACTTTCTTTTTTGACTCAGTATAGTTACCGCTATTGCCATTTTTAATATACCGCTGTGAATTGGGCCGCGTTGACTACTCCTCTGTTGCAATGACAACGATTCTTTCAACAATAATCTAGCGACTTCTAATATTCTTCCATTTTCTAAGGAAGTATACCCGAATTCTTTGTCTAGTTTACGAAAAAATATAAAATAAGTAGGCCCCCACAAATAAGAAAGTTACATCGACCGTAACGGAACTTATTGAACACCCCTGGTACTTGGAAAGAATCTTGTTAACAACAAGAGCTTGTTTATGTGTAATTTTCAGCATGATCACACTGAACATTACAATCTGAGTTATGTGTCCTTGACATCGACAAAATTTTAGTTTTGGGCACTTTTTTCACTCTTGCGGTCACGAATATAGACTAATATAGACACACTTTTGACAAAATGATGGTGACCATAAGATCTTGCATGACTTAAATTTTCAGCTTGATTATAAACTCACATACTGTTTTATTACTCTAAGAACCACAAGTATTGAAAAATCTTGACAAAACTTGTACTCGATATGACGAGAAATCCAGGCCTATGGGGCGACTCAAACCCTTCAGGGCTTTCTAGTCTTCAAAAGTCGTAGGCGGTCTATCCCTTAGAGTAGGCCTACAAATGAAAATCCATTGATGTTTGAGAACAGGAGATGCTCTATTTTAGAATCCTTACGAAAGAAAGAAAACAGTATTCACAAAACCATACATTTTATTGAATAACATTGATCAAAATGTGTTTTAAGGTAGGCCTAGTCCATCCCTAATAGAGTTTTGCGTCTTACGTGGACTTCGACTATGGACATCGGACGTGGACTTTTTATCGGGGGTCGTCTCAGCCTTTTGATATAACGGTACATGTACTGGTATGGGGTTTAAAGCAAAATAGAGCAAAATTCAGTTTAATGCATATATTTTAGATTTCGTTTCGCTCGAATCTAAATCTGGCTCTCAAAACAGTGAAGATATTTTGAACTTGACAAATCTCTTATAATAGCGCTATTGTTTTCACTCAATAGGCTTTTCTTGGCATTCTGTTTCGAATGGCGTATTTAAGGAATTGGTTCGTCTCCACTGCAAAATCAGCTTGATCAGGTGGTCAGGAGATGTCCCAAGGAAAACGGTCTTCGATTTGTCGAACTCCTACAAAGCACATCTAACTAATTCATCGGATGAGCCAAATAACCTCTAAGAATTCAAAATTCTTTCTTTGTCGTTTTTTTTTCTTTTCGATTGCAGAACGGCATCTTTAAATGACATACATCAGCATGTACAGAAAATGTGATGAATTTTGGCTCATGTACTTATTATGTTTACAAAATAAACTCGCTTATTAAGTAATTATTATTTCTGAAATGGGTTTCTTCTTAGCCATAATATGTTTCTACTATTGACTAGATCTACTATCATTAAATAAATGAATAACTCGCCAGTTGCCATTAGTCTATGCGATGGTAGCAAATATGACCAAAATTACTCAGTAAATGAAGAAAGCATGAAATTTAGCAAATTCAAAGCGGGAGCGTGTTAACAGATTTATTGAATATGTTTTGCAATTATGTTCCGGATAAAACGAAATATGAAAAACAGCAAAGGACAATGACTTAAAGAAATCAAAGTGCTGAGAGCACTGTAATTGGACGTCTCTGATTGATTGAGCGGGATTGTACATGAACGAAAGATACTCGTATTTTATTCATTCTTCTGTGTTTAATTCTATAAGATCGGTTTCGGACATACGAAATCGGCTTTAATACCAGAAAACCCTTCTCAGGCTTCAAATTGATTTGATTGCCGTTTCAAGACAACTGATTTGTCGCTATGAATAATCACTATTAATTTGATTACCAAATTCAATTAAGGCCATGCGATTAGCACTTTTGTCTTCTTGTTTCGGTTTACTATGAGTATTGTCGTCAGTTATACTTTTCATTGATTTTATTAAGTACGCTACAAAGCAATTTATTCAAAATGTAAGCCAACGCGCTACATAAATGAAAGCCGCGATAGCTCACTTAGCAGAGCACTCACCTTGTACTCTTTACACATGTTATATCCGGAAGGCCCTGGGTTCGAATTCTACTCAGACATTGTTCTTTTTAATCATCTTTTTTTATACGCCGCCGGAGGCGGACGTATATTGGCGTCATCTTCTCCGTCTGTCCGTCCGCCCGTCTATCCGTCCGTCTGTCCGTCCGTACGTCCGTCCACTTTTCTTGTCAACGCAACTCCTCCTAAGTTTCTGGCTGGATCTTCTTGAAACTTGGTCAATGTTATCACCTCAATTGGTAGATGTGCATGAAGGAAGGATTTTATGGTTCGTTGATTTTTGCCAGAGTTATGCCCCTTAAAAACTTAGTCTCAGGGGCTTATTGAAATTGCAGCCTTGTCAACGCAACTCCTCCTAAGTTTCTAGCTGGATCTTAATGAAACTTGGTCAATGTTATCACCTCAATTGGTAGATGTGCATAAAGGAAGGATTTTATGGTTCGTTGATTTTTGCCTGAGTTATGCCCCTTAAAAACTTAGTCTGTGGGGCTTATTGAAATTGCAGCCTTGTCAACACAACTCCTCCTAAGTTTCTGGCTAGATCTTAATGAAACTTGGTCAATGTTATCACCTCAATTGGTAGATGTGCATGAAGGAAGAATTTTATAGTTCATTGATTTTTGCCAGAGTTATGCCCCCTTAAAACTTAGTCTGTGCATGGGCTTATTGAAATTGCAGCCTTGTCAACGCAAGTCCTCCTACGTTTATGGCTGGATATTAATGACACTTGGTCAATCACCTCAATTGGTAGATTTGCATGAAGGAAGGATTTTATGGTTCATTGTTTTTTTCTAGAGTTATGCCCCCTTAAAACTTAGTCTCTGGGGCTGATTGAAATTGCAGCCTTGTCAACACAACTTCTTCTAAGATTCTGACTGGATCCTTATGAAACTTGGTGGATGTTATTACCTTAATTGGTAGATGTGCATGAAGTAAGGATTTTATGGTTCATTGATTTTTGCCTGAGTTATGTCCCCTTCAATCTTAGTCTCTAGGGCTTAATGATATTTCAGTCTCGTGAACGCAATTCCTTCCAGGTTTTTGACTGGATATTTATAAAAACCTTTTTGTGAACACAACTTTTTACAGGTTTTTGTGTGAATATTTATAAATCCTTGTCAATGTCATTTTTTGTCTCAAGTTTTACAAGTGGCGGCGTATATTGTGACCATGGCACTCTTGTTCGACTTCTATCTCCACCATCGTTGGCGAAAAAACGACCGCAGTGATTTAGAATCGATCTTAACACAAATTCAACGAAATAAAGTAATGAAACGCCGATCATTTACATACAATTCCGCTCAATCAATGAGAGGCGTCTAAATATAGTGCTCCAAGCACTTTGATTCTTATTCCTGTTTAGAGTAAAAAAAAACAAACACGGTAGTCCCTGGTTGTGGTTACAAAACAAATTCAATACATACTTTTCCTGAAACAAAATACCAGATGAATTGGAGCACCTAACCATGGATTCCTCATACAAGTACTACCGCAGCATCCTTACATCTACAGATGTGCATAAAAAGAAGAAATTGGGAACGTGCCGTCGGGAAAATGGCAGTGGAGTACAATAAGCAATTTAAATCTTCATATCATTATCAACGAAAATTTGACAATAGCAATGTCCCTATCTGTAAACATATTCATACGATCATCCAGGTACCATCTGTTGCAGACCCATTGCTTCATCTTCTTAGCTCAATACACGTAAACGGGTCTCTTAAACGAAATAAATACAGATCGCTGTCACTTAGTCTAATACTAGTAATAATCATTGTTGTCATGATCATCGATCAGTATGTAAATAGGTCATGATACTGTCGAATATCAGTGATACAGATGCTGGAGAAAAAAAAACTCGTAAGAGCACCTATTTTTCTGAATAGGTGGATTTCACTAGTGTCTCATCTGAGGCTGTTCAGATGGAACCCCCATTTGTCATCGAGTCGAACCCGAGTTGCGAAATGAACTCACTCCCCGATAATCAATTTCAAAACCCTGGTTCCAAAGTACGTCTCGTGGAAACCCCGTTCCTTTAAATATGTCAAAGACTTAAACAACAATGATCAAAGAAAAGGAACCTATCATACACAATACGTGCATTAAATTGGGTAATCATTCTAAAATGTGTGTTTTCAGTAAACACATCAAGAAAAACAAACGTTTTACAGAAGAAATAATCCGAACTGGTTTTGAACCAACGGCGTTCCAAATTTCAAACTGAAAAAGGTTGCGAGGTTAATCCTTTCCCGTTTGAGCTATCGCTGCTGATGATGATATAGGGTGTCTGTTTACATTATAACCATAGTGTATGCATGTATCGCTTTCTAAAGATCTTACCCTTTACACAATAAATATTACGAAAGTCAAAAAACTACAAGAAAATGATTAAATCGAAAAAAGATCGTAAAGTTGGTTAAGACGTGGCATGAATTGAATCGGCCAATGAATCTTATAGTATTTGTTAGAGAACACATAGAAAGTAGGAAAAGATACGACAGTTTTCCTGTATGGTCGCAAAATCTTTTTTGAACTTTTGTCAACTGGCAATTGAGTCTGAGAAAGGGCTATAGTTCTTTCAATTAAAGAATGACAAACAACAAAGGGCAATAACTAAAAATTTTGCCAGGCAGAGTTTTTGTTCTTTTACACTACACTTCCCCTTGATCCACGACGTTTCATTATCCTAGCTATTACACTTTTAAAAATATACTCCGGACAAGTATGAAAAGCAACAAAGGGCAATAATTAAAAAAATGGACCAGGTAGAGTTCTTGTGCACTGCACTTCGCAATAATGAGAAGAATATAACTACAAAGTTTCAAGGCAATCGGACATAAGTGGACGCCATCCGGATACACGGACGCCACGGGTGATCTCATGATACGTTATATATAGTCTTCGACGGGCGTACAAAATGGAAAAGTTGTCTCTCGTTACATACATTGTGTAATGAACCCATGTTGTTAATTCATGCAATATGTATTTGTTTACAACTTTCAATAAGTTAAATTGTAATTTAATAAAGTTCACTTTGTAAATGGTAGGCCTACAAATCAAACCAATTGAGTGGTTCTAATGATATAAACACAAGTCTATTCGCTTTTAATTTTGACCGGTACATTTTTACATGTACCGTTATATGCAAAAGACTGAGACGGCCCCAATAAAAAGTCCACGTCCGATGTCCATTGTCGAAGTCCACGTAAGACGCAAAACTCTAATGAGATTTACACGACGTCAAATTTATTCGAGCTACCTCGTAAACATTCGACGGTGGTACGTTCCACCGCCGAATGTTTTCGACGTCGTCCGAATAGGTTCGGATACGTAACGAATGTTAGCGATGTCGTACGAAAATTACCAGTCTACCATAACCCATTTGAAAATATTTTATCCAGAATTTTAAATGTGACCCGTCACGCTAAAATGACCTCGTGGGAAGTATATGAAACCAAATTTGAAGAAACAGATAGTCGTAGCATGCGCCAACTAGATGTCGCATCTAGACATATACCTCAGAATGAACATTTTCCATCCGAGTCAGTCTGCACAATCCACGAAGAATGACAAGGCATACGGCCGAGACTTTTCACTCTACCAAGAAGGTCCCCTTTAGCGTGACAGATCACAAATATTCTTAAAATGTTTAAGAGACCATTTTTCTTAGGATATACTCTATTTCAAAACATGTTTGGAGATACTTTAAAATGTCTTTCGAAACACTGAAAATTCATTTCCACTTCTACAAGACAATCAATATCCTACATAAAGTCCGAACTTTATTCTTTTGTCTCAATTTTCTCTAAGCTATTTTGTACACAAAATTAATCCTACCTTTATCAACATCAATTTTGTCCTCTACAGAACTGTTTGGAAAGGGGTAATTGAGGTACCAATGCTAGTACCAACGGCGGAGAATCACGTGACACAACTGTTTCGTTAATTTTCAATAATCCCGACAAAATATTACCAATTCGTAAAACGTTTGAAGCAGAGAGTGTGGAACAATACACATGAGGGTTGTTCTTAAAGTCTGTGTATTTTGATATATCGAGGAGACAATGTGTTCAATTCTTTCAAATAATGTGGGGGGGGGGGCAAGAAAATTCTGTTAGAAACGCGTTTTCCTCCGATTTTAATGTTTGAACGATAAGTCGCGGTATCCAGTATAGATACATCTACACTGATCAGATCGACAAAATTAAAGTTTGCCATTAACAAAACGTGTCATCACAAGTTCATATTCAGTTATTAAATAATAAAAGTTTAGATGTTTTTGTTGCCTAACCAAAACCGTTGTGCGACGGACTACACTGCGACGGACTACATGTGTAACGTAAAAACGAGTGTATATCCCGAGTTTTTTTCATAATTAATATCTAGTCCAAAGTACAGGTTTTTTTTTTATTTGGACAATGATATATAATAGAACACACATTCTCAATGCGTTATTTTGTTGAATTTCTGTCACAATCCAAAGTTTTAAGCGTACGGCGAGGATCAGTAAATATAAGAAAAAAGAAATTATCATTCAAATAATGCATCCAACAACTTTTAAATATAGAGCATAATGTCAAGGGCTTTTTTGGAACAACCCTCTAAAATGCTGCAATCGCTGAGTACCAGTACAGTATTTGCTCAATAAGGCATATTTTGACTTTTAAGATGCCAAGAATTTAAAGTTTTGAATAAATAGTAACTTCCCACTTCATCGGGGCCTTGTTTGGGATATTTTTGAAGCATGTCTTTCACTTCTTCAAACTTTTCTTTTTCTCCCATGCAACTATAAACTGTACCTAGCCACGCAAAAACAGTATTGCATTTCAGTCTGGCCGCAAGTCCTTCAATGTATGAATAGAACTCCTTGAATTTGGATTCCTGGCCTTGTTCTTTATATACAATGTATAATCCTGTGTAAATCAACATCAATGGGAACTCCCAGGCACTCTCGCTAGCACTTGCCTCGTCCAAATTAGCAAGCGTGGCCTTGTAGCTCTCATGACCATGATGTAAGACGACAAGCACAGCATCCGTCTTACCAATCGACCTTAAGAACAAGGCAAATTCATTTAAGAATTCAAATAAGTTATGTGTGAATGATTTCGGAACTAGTGTGTCCGCAAATTCACCAGCGACGTCCTGTGGAACTGCTTCCTTAATCTTCACAAGTTCTTGATCGCCTTGCACATCCTGTATGAGTTGATTCGGTAACTGACCTTTCAGCTGATATTCAGCATAGGCCGAGAACCAAACCAATGTTGGTTGATTCAAGCCATTCAGCGCATTTTGTAAGAACAGGTGATAAGGCAATGTGTCGTCACAAGTGCAGACCGATAATCGCTCCTCAAATGTCTCCGATAGCATGTTGAATCCAGTCCCAAATCCACCATTTTTCAGAAATTCTTGTGCTAGGTCTATCGAAGCTGGGACGAAGTTTTCTATAGTCGATCTTCTCACGCTTTGATGTTCTTGAAACCTATGAATATCGTCTTGCACGAGTCTGATCAACTTTGAACCACCATATACGAAGTGACAAGTATCATGAAACTGCTGAATAAATGTGATTGGTTGGTTTCTAACAGTAATAATCTTTTCTTCAATATCAGTCAGCTCCCTGTGTGTGAAGTAATCGAGCATGTTGTTCGTGGACACGAAGTAGTTTGGGAGGTTTTTGTCTTTGATGCATCTCAAGATCTCGTCGAACATGTACATGACGCACGCCCCTGGGTTGGATGTCCACAAATCCGCCGGTATACGTTCACAACAGTACAGAAATGTTGACCTGAGATGGTCGTATGTCAGTGGCCCGGAGAGATCGGCTATCTGCATGATAAATGACTTCCAGACAATATAACAGTAGCGCTGGCTAGACGTGACGGCTTCTCTGAACAGAGTTTTCTCTGCCAGATCGAATCCGATCTGCCATTCATGATCGGGATCTTGACTAAGTTTATGTGCGATTGGTTTGAGTAAACAACCTGCATCTACGATACTGTCTATCACTTGTTTAGACGGCCATCCCTCGTAGCGTTGTCTTGTTTTCCACGACAGAGCTGATCTAGGCCAAACTGTACATTCCAAGGCATAAGAATACCAGATATAAACAGTTTTCGGGCGCACAACACTGACAGAAATAGACTCTGATTCAGACTCTTTCATCGCTGGAGGTGTTGTCCCAGGAGCATCTATGAGTCTTGGAACGTAATCTCGGCCCAGCGGAGAAATTTGTGCTATTTTTGCATAACCTTGGTGGACATTTGATTCATGAAGACAAAAACCTATGTGGAAGGATTGTGAGTCCTCTAATCTTGTTATTTTCATGTTTTTGTAACGCTGACAATATTGTCCGGGAGAAGAGGAATTGTCACCGAACGGAAGCGCTACATACACACGATTACCAACCTCTCCTGTCAAAAAGGTATCATGATCTTTCACCTGAAATAACAAAATCAACAACAAATGAGCCAAGGTCTCGAAAATATACAGTGATGCCACCAATAGCCTAAGTATTCATTATAACGTCGCTTTTTCAACAACAACAACAACTACAAAAAAAAAAACTTTCTTTAAGCTGGAGTTACGAGATTTTTGTCGAAATGCATTCTGGAATTCATACGTAATTACCCACTTTTCAAATCTTTCTATACAAGCCCTCGTTTTTTTTTTAAATTTCTAACAGAGAAACGGCTATAAAGAACGTAGGGCCTAGTGTTGGTAGCCCTTGGCATACGAAGACGTTACTCCCCTAAAATCCATTTTTATAGAAAGGTGATATATTGATAACACATACTTCATACTCTCTGGATTTTTCCTCCCAACTTGAAGCGATGATGGCTGCACTGTCAACCAATGATCGTGGATAAATCTTCTTAAGTAGATATGAAAGATGTAAAGCTGGTAAGCCGCTCTCTGCGTCTATATAACATTCGTCAAACATCGCTACACTCTCGCCACCTAAATAGTTTTATAAAATTAAAGATATTGTTATTAAGAATTAAAGCGATACTAAGAAAAAGATCAGACATGAAAATAGACACAGATACCCAAAGCATATACAATAAAACATGGTCCCATTTCCAAAACCTATTATATATTCATGAGATATGTCACATGATAAAGAAACATTTGGGGAAGTCGCTATACAAATATGAAATAAATATCTGTATGAAAAAACAAAATCGACCCAGCAGATTTCAACCAGAGTCTGCATTCAAAAATGAACGAATGAAACAAACAGTATGAAAAACAAGAGGGCCAGAATGGCCCTATATCGCTCACCTGAAAGAAGTTTAAGACACGCCCACTTTTTTTGATGAATCAAAAATTTGCAAACAAATTTTGAAAAGGGTCACTCAAGAAACATTGTTGCCAAATTTGTTTCAAATTGGCCCTATGCTTGATTTTTAAAGAATTTTCTTATGATTTCACTAAGTCTGATAAGCCACGCCCTGCCATGCCCACTTTTTTGACCAATACAAAATTTGCCAACATATTTTGAAAAGGGTCACTCAAGGAATATTTCTGTAAAGTTTGCTTCAAATTGGGCCAATGGTTGATTTTAAAAGAATTTTCTTAGGATTTCTGTACTTAAGATTTCTGTAAGTCCGATAAGCAACGCCAAATTTTTTCTGACGAATAAAAAATTTGAGAAAATTTTTTGAAAAGAGTCACCAAAGGAACATTTCTGCCAAATGTGGTTCAAATTGGGCCAATGGTTGATTTTTAAAGAATCTTCTTATGATTTCTCCAAGTCCGGTAAATGCTGACCTGCTACGCCCACAATTTTGGATAAATAAAAAATCCGCGAACAAATCTTAAGAAGGGTCACCCAAGGAACATTCCTGCCAAATTTGGTTTTAATTGGCCCTATGGTTAAGGAGAAGAAGATTTTTGAAGAAATTTTTAACAATTTCTCTTGGTTAGATAAGCCCCGTCCAGCCACACCCACATTTTTGACGAAACTATAAATTTATGAACAAATGTTGAAGAGGGTCACACAAAGGAACAATTCTGCCAAGTTTGGTTCAAATTGGCCAATTGGTTGATTTTTAAAGAATTTTCTTAGGATTTCTCTAAGGCTGATAAGCCCCTTCCTCCCTGCCACACCCTCATTTTTTGACAAATGTAAAAATTTGTGAATCAATTTTGAAAAGAGAGACTCAAAGAACATTCCTTAAAAGTCTACTTCAAATAGGCCCAATGGTTAATTTTTAAAGAATTTTCTTATGATTTCTCTAAGTCTGATAAGCCCCTTTCTCCCTGCCACGGCCACAACTTTTTACAAATGAAAATATTTGTGAACAAATTTTACAAAGAATGGCTTAAGGCACATCCCTGCAAAGTCTGGTTTAAATTGGCCCAATGGTTGATTTTTAAAGAATTTTCTTATGATTTATCTAAGTCTGATAAGCCTCTTTCTCCCTGCCACGGCCACGTTTTTTGACGAATCAAAAATCTGCAAACAAATTTTGAGAAGGGTCACTCAAGGAACAATTCTGCCAAGTTTGGTTCAAATTGGAACAATGGTTGATTTTTAAAGAATTTTCTTAGGATTTCTCTAAGTGCCATAAGCCCCGCCCTGCCACGCCCACATTTTTTGACGAATCAAAAATCCGCGAACAAGTTTTGAGAATGGTCACTCAAGGAACATTCCTGCTAAGTTTGGTCAAAATTGGCCTGTTAGTTTTGGAGAAGAAGATGTTTGAAGAAATTGTTGACGGACGGACAGACGGACGGACGGACAGACGGACGGTGAGTGACCACAATAGCTCCCCTCGAGCACTTCGTGCTCAGGTGAGCTAAAAACATTATAGATTTAGAAACTCATCATAGTAGCGATCAATTTCGAAAACCCTGACAAGCCTGTGCAGTTCCCACAGACTGGCTAATGTCGTTCAACGGCATTCCGAACATTACCGACAAATTACAACCAAGCCAACCCTTTCATTAACCTTCTAGCTTGATGTTTTTCAAGTCTTCTTTAGCATCACTGGTCTTATCAGCAGGATTGTCAGTCACGTTATGAAAGTCTTCTGCATTGGTACCATGGTCTGAAAAGGAGACAAACATATTACACAATGTGTAAGCATTTTTGTACGTACTAGAAGGGCGGAGACTAACAAAGTGAAATTATTTCCAACTGAGGTTGGTGTAGCTAGCAAAATTGTATAACTGTCATACTTAACAATGTACCTATTAGTAGGGCTGAGACTTTCAAAGTGAAATTCTCCTAACAGCGATGGGTGTGACTAACGATTTCATGATTCGCATATATCAGTGTAGATACCAAAAGGGCAGAGACTAAGGTGGGCTTGCTAATGATTTGATAATTTGCATAATGTACCTACCCGTCTCAGAAGGGCGGAGACTAACAAAGTGAAATCTCCAAACTGAGGTGGGCTTGACTAACAATTCGGCATAATGTACCAATCGGAAGGGCTGAGACTAACAAAGTGAAATTGTACTAAATGAGGTGAGCGTAGCAAACGATTTCTTAATTTGCATATTGTGCCTTCAAGAGGTAGGCATGCCTACAGATTACATAATTTGCACATCGCTGCTTTTCAACAAAAACCTGGTAACTGCAGCTTAAAACAAACTGTAGTTACGAGGTTTTTTGTTGAAAAGCGACGATATGCTTATGTAGGCTACCTACCAGAGGGGCGGAGACTAACAAAGTGAAACTCTCTCAACTGAGGTGGGAGTGG
Organism: Fragum sueziense; assembly: GCA_963680895.1. NCBI lineage: Eukaryota > Metazoa > Mollusca > Bivalvia > Cardiida > Cardiidae > Fragum > Fragum sueziense. The sequence continues at coordinate 7,641,066 of OY804600.1, read as the reverse complement.
CAAACAATTTCGCATAATTTACGTACCGGAAGGGTTAAGACTAACAAAGTGAAATTGTGCTAACTTAGGTGGGCGTAGCAAGCGATTGCTTAATTTGCATATTGTGCCTTCAAGAAGGAAAGAGAAGACTATAAAGTGAAATTCTCCTTACTGAGGTGGGCGTGGCTAACAATTTCATAATTGGCATACTAAACACTGTACCTACCAGAAGGGTGGATGCTAACAAAGTGAAATTCTCCCAACCTAGCTGAGCATGCCTAAAGATTGCTTAATTTACATATTGCTGCTTTTCAACAAAAACCTCGTAACTGCAGCTTAAACAAACATCAGTTAGTTAAGAGTTTTTTTGTTGAAAAGCGACGATAGGCCTATAGTTATGTAGGCTACCTACCAGAAGGGCGGAGACTAACAAAGTGAAATTCTCCCAACTGGCCCAGAATTATCGGCTGATCATCTTCGTTTGGCCTCGCGTGTTTCGACTCGATCATAGTCCAGTGACCTTCACCTTCGCCAACATTGAAGACCTTGACCGTGTGACCTATGACCTGAACAATGGCCCTCAGAACGATGTGGTCACCCCATTGACCTTCACCCAACTGTAATCGTATAGAAATATATCGTCGCTTTTCAACAAAAAACCTCGTAACTGCAGCTTGTTTTAAGCTGCAGTTACGACTTTTTTGTTGAAAAGCAGCTATATAATGTACTCCAACATCAACTAGTGACATTTGCATATCGTCGGTGTAAATACAAAACCTCGTATGTCGATTCTTGTGATTTTCAAAGTTCAAACTTGTGTGTCCAGCTTAGAAAATTCCCGCAGGTTTCGAGATATTTTTGCCAATCAGTATCAATGATACATTATTTATGAACAATATGTCCAAATTTCAAGTATAACATTTCAGTTTGGGAAAAGTTGTTACACTTTGTCCCTTCCCCTTCATTTTTTTCCAAAAACGAGATACGATGTTTTGCATTTACAACGACGATATGCAATGTCCCCACTTCGACAATGTTACTCGTATGTTAAGACGCCCAAGTAACGGTTTTCGACGACGAGAATAAAATTGTCCTGGTTAATATTGGCGCACTATACAGATGATAGCTGTTTGTTTGTTGTTTTTAGCTCACCTCAGCACGAAGTGCTTGAGGTGAGTTATTGTGATCACTTTTTGTCCGTCCGTCAACATTTGGGGTGTTTACATTCTAGCATCCACAGAAGTTAGGCAATCTTGATCAAACTTGGCAAAAACAAGTAGGATCATAAGGTCTCGGACAAATTCGATTGTGGGCCTGATCGGACTACAATGTGCGGAGTTATCTGCCCTTGAATGTCAAAAATGCTGTTTTGAAACTTTGTTTACACTCTAGCATCTACAATTATTGATCAATGAAGACAAAACTTGGACATAATGTTGGAGACCAAAAGCTCTCGGATGAGGTCGACTTTCAGTCTAATTTGAACTGACTGACAGACGAGAGTTATGTGCCCTTGAATTCGATAAAATTGCCATTTTCGGCTGTTTTCGACCTTGTTTACTCTCTAAAATCTACAATTATTAATCAATCAAGACAAAACTTGGACACAATGTTCGGGACCATAAGATCTTGGAAGAGTTCGATTTTCACAACGTTATTGACCAAAAGTTCGCATTCAGTGTTAAAGTCAAAATATTCAATTAGTCAATTTTCAAAAGGTTTGCTGCATGTAACCCGCCTTTCCGAGCTCTTTCATCGGATGTATGACATATCAGATAACTCATGGTACTTTTTCCGAAATATAGTCCCAACCGACCATAAAGCGAAATGGTAACGACTACAGCCAAATTAATCACGCTTCAGATAAGAATTTGCGCAATAACTTTCTTATTTTTGCGTCAATTTTCATGCGGTTTGTTGCATGTACTCCGCCTTATTGAGGCCTTTTCTCAGATGTTACTTATCTGGAAACTCCTTGTACTTTTCTCAAAAACTGATCCTAACCGACTAGAAAAAAGGCCTGAATTTTTTGTTGTTTTTCTGGTCGGTTGGGATCAATTTTTGGACAAAGTATAAAGATTCTACAAACAAGTCCTATATCTGAGGAAAGAGGTCAGTAATGCGGGGTACATGCAACAAACCGCTTGAAAATTGACGCAGAAATAAGAAAATAATTGCACAATTTCTTACCTGAGGCGAGGCAAATTTGTCCGTATTCGTTATCCATCCCATCATGCACAATCTCCACCGTGTATATAAAGTGTCAAAAGTATCAAACAAAGTCAGTTAGCATCCATTTACGTGTTTACAACTGCTTGTCCAACTATAAATGAATATTAATGATAAAAAGGGTTAACCCTTTGATAATTGGATCCAATTTGAAAACCACAGAGTACAAACTATTACCTTGATAAAGATAAGATTTGCTTACCAAATTGTATAGAAGATATCGATTCAAAAGGAGAAAATGCTGATCATCAACATTTTATTCTTTTGCTTCAAAGTTTCCAGGCGTTTTCTAATAGAAACTTTAAAACCTTTATCTTGTTCGGTATTAGAGCGTTCATACGAACCATTCTTTGTAAGTAAGTCTGCCAATCTTCCTCCAGAAAACTGCAGTACGGTGTACCATCTTCGCTGTTTGGATTTTCTATCAACCAATTAACGGCAGCTTCTCGTAGTGATCGTGATATGTATGTGTAGTTACCTGGAAACAGATTCAATGAGTACTCACAAAATAGGGTTTAGTAATGATAAACGAAAAATTGCGAGGTTGAGCGCAATAAGCGGGCATAAAAATTCTAACGTTCAATCTTGTATAGCGAAGATGGTAAAAATGCTCAATTCCCATAAAACTCTAGCTGATCGACGACGGCAGCAAACATACAGTTCCGGTCTGGCGTTACGCCAATGACGTCAAAACCCGTCTGTCTGGCGGCGCGAACCATCTCCTTCATCTTTTGTACGTGCATGTTGTTTTGACGTCTCTTATAGACATGACTTGTGAAAACATTGAGGCAAAATAAGAAAATGCTGATAATCAGCACTTTCTCATTTTGCCTCAATATTTTCCTGACTATATAATACACAAATCCAATATTCATCAACACCATGTGTCGTTTTCAGCTTTGAAATGGGATCCCAATTGAAATTTTACGTTTGGGAAAGTTAATCACCATAAAACTCTAGTTGGTCGACGACGGCAGCAAACATACAGTTGCTATCAGGCGTTACGCCAATGACGTCAAAACCTGTCTGTCTGGCGGCGCTAATCATTTCCTTCATCTTTTGTACGTGCATGCTGTTTTGACGTCGCTTATAGAAATGACTTGTGAAAACATTGAGGCAAAAGAAGAAAATGCTGATAATCAGCACTTTCTCATTTTGCCTCAATATTTTCCCGACTATATAATACACAAATCCAATCTTCATCAACATCATGTGTCGTCTACAGCTTTCAAATTGGATCACCATTGAAATTTTACATTTGTTTGGTTACTTACCATAAAACTCTAGTTGGTCTACGACGGCAGCAAACATGCAGTTCCCGTCAGGCGTTACGTCAATGACGTCAAATCCCGTCTGTCTGGCAGCCCGGATCATTTCCTTCATCTTCTGTACGTGCATGCTGTTGCAGTCTGATCTTCCGCAGCCTAAATAAACAAAATTGAATGAATTGTTATATTGCAGCTACACATTTGTTTCTTGCATTACTCAGCCAAGTACAAACAACATACACACCATCCTGACCCACCAGCTGCCCATCCCATTTAGATTATACATAACAATCTAGTCGTAAGCAGCAGCTTGTGAATCGGAGCGTCATCATTTCATATGACCGTTTAGGAAAGTGTTAAATGTTGTGATCTGAGAAAGAAACAAAATATTGTCTTACTTGAGCAGTGTACTCCTGACTGATAATGTTTTTGCTTGATGTTTTTGAAAGCTTGTGCTCGTCTTTCCCCAACATTGTTTAGTTTGAGCTTTAAAACTGCTTGTTTCTCAGCCTTGTTTTCAGTTTGGGGAGTTTGAGCTTTAGATACCGCTGGTTTCTCAGCAGAAGTTTTCTTTGTGGTTGCTTCAGGCGCTACCACCGTCTCATCCACTCTGGCTTCACTTTTGGGTTTTAAATTGTTTGCCCCTGTAGATATAGGTTTGGCGTTCTTATTTTTATTTTTGATGGGCGGCTTTCGTCTGTCAGTTTCTTTGGGCGGAAAAAATATTACACTGAATGCGGGCAAATGGGCTTGTTCATCTTGTTCCATCTCTTCAGATTTGATTTCTGTATTTTTGTTTTTCTTTCGTGGAGTTTTTAAGATTTCGCCCAGTATAGAAAGGGGGTCTTCAGAGTCTAGGTAAAAACCACTTTTGTTCCTAGAAATTGTGTCATTGCCTATCTTTCTTTTCGTTTTCTGCATCTGTTTTGCTCTTTTGTCGTTTAACAGCTTCATCACATATGGAATGTCATCTTCATCTGTGCTTTCGTTCATCTCGTCAGTTACAACTTCTTTCTTCTGAATGTCTGGCACAACTTTGTATTCTTCTTGTTTCACTTTCTGATCAATGTTTGTTTGATCTGGAATAGATAGGTCCGTACTTTCATTTGTATGGACATTTCCTGGTACATTGTAGTCACTGTTCGTTTCGTTTCTCTCTAAATTATTTTTCTCGTTATCCTCATGTTTTATATTACAACCCTGACTGTGTGACTTTGAGTATGTTGTGTCTACATTCGCTGTTGATACATTGAATTCCCTGTCTTTGTCCACAGGAGTTCCCGTTTTCTTCTTCGACACCAACTCATCTTCTTTCATCATAGTCACTCTGTTATCATTTTCAAATAGATGTGGCTTGAGTTCCTTTCTCTCTGTATTTTTATACTCCTTGTACTCGGTTGATATTCGTTCTAGCTTTTCAATCCTCTTCTGGCGTACGAGATCTGTCTGCATGTCTTCCATTACGTTTTCACCCTCATTATCCTGACTAATTCCCAACATTTCTTCATCTGTCATGTCCCTCACATGTTCACTTCGCTTTCGATCTGATTGTTTGTTCACATCAGTTCTGGAGAGATCATTTACTGTTCCTTTCTTTTCAGCGAATTCAGATTGTTTTATGTTTATCTTTATGTTCTTATTCTTATTCCGTGCTATTTGACTAGAACGAAACTCTGGTTGTGCGTGAGACCTATGCACGGTACTTTTACTTTCATTCATCTCTTGAATCTTCTTCAGTCTCATTTTCTGACTATACAAATGCATGGACTTTTTCATCGTCTTCTCATCTATATCTCCCGTTAGATACAGGACAGAAGGAAGTTCGTCAAATGATGGCACATCACTTAAATCGTCGTCGAACAGTTCATCTAATTCTTCATCATTCGGGTAATGTGCATAGCTCGGATACCCCGAGTACTCCCATGGATCATACGAACCTCCGCTAGCCCCACTGTGTAATCTAGATGTAGTCCAGTTATGGTTTGATGCAGTCCCTTCATAACCTTGTGTACTTTCATAACTAGATCTATCTCTATGTGAACTTGATTGATTTGCAAACCCACTTGATTGATGTTCAAAACCACTGTAACTTCTAGATTCATGAAAGCCATTGGACTGGGATCCTCCACCTAGCTCTCTTTGGAGACGTGCGCTCTCATTTCCATATGATCCATAATGATTGTATTTATGATTATAATTCTCCGATCCCTCAAAATTATAAGACGATCTGTAATTATCTGACACTACGTGATCACGCGAAACTTCACGTGAATCTTCATAGTCGTCTGCATGCCCATCGCCAAAATTTCTCTCGTAGTTTTGTGTCCTCCTGAACTCATTTGGCAATTTGTGATCATCTACATGCCTTTCTGCTTGTATTTCAGATTCACCATAGCTTTGTGACTCTAAAACATCGTCAAACATTTCTTTGTCGTTTGTTTCGTTGTATTTAATTGGCCGACTGAAGTCTTGGGCAGTTTGACCTGTAATTGAGAAAGCATATGTTGATCTTATAAAGCATCAGATAAGAGTGGACAAAGTCATTCAGAATTTTTTATATCAAATTTAAACTTTAGCAAGTGTCTATCTCATGTGACTTTTTGGAAGGCAGCGTACACTTGTAAAAAATCACATGCTTCACGGTGTTTGTTTTCCCATATTCACTGGTGGTGAATTCGGCAAAAGCGAGGGACGTTTTTTTCGCGATCAATGTATTCCGTCGGTGCTGCTATAAAATATCGTAACTACGGCTTTATCGAAGCAGTAGTTACGAGTTTTATAACTAGTGGAGCGGATAAAGGTCAAAATCGTGCAAATGATGATACAAGCACCAAATTTGGTGTGGTAGTACCTTAAAGCAATAGAAAATTTTTGAATCGATGGGACATTGAAAAATCCAATATGGCGGCCATTTTTCAAGATGGCCGCCAAACTGATGCTTCAAAAAGGCAATATCAATAGATTTGGGGTTGAAGCTATGTGTTAAACTAGTTTCAAAGCACAATTTTGATGCTTTTGTATGTGTTTTGATTTGTTTTCTCCATTAGCACTAATAAAACAACATGGCCGCCTATTTCAAGATGGCCGCCAAGCTTGAAAACTCTAAAATTTCATATGATGGTGAAAAACGATGTTTCAATTTCACATTCTACACTGTTTGTTATATTAATGCTATCTGTAGGACTGTTTTGAATATGCTTCTTGTGATTGTATATTTAAATTAACATTTCACAAAGTCTAATATGGACGAATATCAAGGACCGCCACAACGCCGGGCACTAAGACGGAAGTGGGAAATATACTACTGGTGCCACCAATGATAACAGTACAGACGAAATCAGTGCCAGACGCAACAATAGTCATTGATACTTTGAATGTTAGGTACACTAAATGCTCCTGGCAAGCTTGAGGAACTAAAACATACTATGAGCACATACCGATGGAATGTTGGGAATTTGCGAGATGAGATGGAAAGGCATGGGAGAAACAATGAGCCATGAAGGTCACAAGCTCAACTTCAGTGGAAGAGACGATAGGCACGAAGAATGTGTGTGTTTCCTTGTGCATTAAAACACAGCTTGTTCAGTGATGGGATATACACCAATATCCAGCAGGCTCATCACCATACGCCTTAGGTCATCACCTTTTTAATTTTACAATTTTACAAGTGTATGCGCCAACCGCTACACCCTCCGATGAAGAAATAGAAGAATGCTATGACCAAATACAACAAACAATTTAAGAAACACCCAAGAAAGATATCCTGGTTGTCAAAGGGGACTGGAATGCAAAGATTGGAGACGATGCACAACCAGACTGGAAATGAACATGTGGACCCTACTGCAACTCGGAGACAAATGATAGAGGATTTAGACTGCTCGAGTTCGCAAAACTCAACAATCTCAAAGTGACCAACACTTTCCACCCCCACGAAGCGTCCAGACGATGGACCTGGCACAAACCAATTGGGCGTGACCACCAAATAGACTACATATTGATGAAGAAACGTTTCCACACATCAGTCAATATCGCCAGAACACGTAGCTTCCCTGGTGCGGATATCAACAGTGACCATGAGCTTTTCATGATATCATTCCGCCTACACCCTAAGAAAGCAAAAGAGTTAAAGGCTCCTACCAGAATAAAGTTTGATCTGGGGAAACTAAAAGACCCAGAAGTGGCGCGTGTCTTCGAGGCCACAATTGGCAGAAAGTTTGCCCCACTCCTGCTACTTGATGCAGACGACATAGACGCAGACACTTTCATTGGCATGTTCAACAATGCTGTGACGGAGACGGCCAATGAAGTTCTTGGTAAACAAATGACCATCAAGAAGCCATAGGTAACACCAGACATACTAATGCTATGCGACTTAAGGAGAGACCTGAAGCAGTCCAAGTATGGAAGCAGTGGGGGAGCCAATAAGTACCGACAAGCAGACAAACTGGTAAAGATAAGTATGTTAAAGGCAAAGGAGGATAGGGTTGCAGCATTATGCAGCGATATTAATCAAGTCTCAAAGCCAACAACACCAAAAAGGCCTACAAAGTAGTGAAAACCCTCAGCAGTGGAAAACAAAATCGACCAAGCACCATCCTAAATAAGAGCCGGAAGTGTCTAACCGAAACTAAAGACATTTTGAACAGATGGACAGAATATACCCCGGAGCTGTACTCCAACTGCACAACAGGAGATTCAGAAAAAACTCAACACAACCTTGTCATCAGATACAGACAACTTCCCCATCCTTAGAGCAGAAGTGGAGGAAGCAGTGAAGGCCCTTAAGAAAGGAAAGTCAACAGGAATCGATAACATCCCGAGAGAACTAGTACAGGCTTGTGGTGATGCAATGATCAATGCCCTGGGAAGATCTGTGAAACGGGAGAATGGTCTACACTATGGACCCAGTCCTTAGTGATCACACTACCAAAGAAAGGCAATTTACAACAATGCAACAACTATAAGCCTAATATGCCATCCCAGCAAAGTGATGCTCAAGATCATATTGAATAGATTGACACCGCAGGCAGAGACAACCATAACAGAAGAGCAAGCATGATTAAGAGCAGGACGTAGCATCACTGAGCAGATCTTCAACCTCTGGATCCTATGTGGAAGATATATAGAGCATCAGCAAGAACTCTACCACATATTTATAGATTTCAAGAGAGCCTTTGACAGAGTCTGGTATGCCACACTTTGGGCTACTATGAACCATTATAACATCAACGATAACCTCATCCAAGTCATACAAAATCTATACGACAAGGACAGTAGTGAGGTATATGGAGAAATTGGTGAATGGTTCAGAACATCAGTTGTAGTAGGACAAGGATGCTTGCTTTCGTCAACGGTCTTCAACATTTTCTTAGGAAGAATTATGACCGACGCACTTAAAAACCACGAAGGAACAACAGTAAGCATTGGTTGCAGAACAATTACAAACCTGCAGACTTTGCTGATAATATAGACGGACTGGACTGGCAGGCTCAGAACAGGAGCTAGAAAATCTGGTCAACCAACTCGACAAATCATCTGCAGACTAGGGTATGGAAATCAGCGCAAACAAAACCAGACTCATGACAAACAACATTCATGGAATTCAGACTGACATCATCGCAAACGGAGAAAAACTTGAAACCGTAAAAACTTTAAATACCTAGGTGCAGTATCAGATGAGGGATCTAAACCTTAAATATCGGCCATATTGCTATGACAGCTGTAACCCTAGCTAAGCTTAACACCATCTGGAAAGATAAATCCATCAAACTTGGCTCCAAGATAAGACTCATGCGCTCCCTCGTCCACTCTGTATTCCTATATGCCTGTGCAACATGGACCCTTACAGTGGAAACTGAGAAAAGGATTAAGGCCACAGAAATGAGATGCCACAGAAGACTGTGGCATATCTTACAAAGATCACATAACCAATGAAGAAGTAAAACCAGACTATGACAATCTATAAGTTCATACGATAATCTGCTTACTACAGTAAAAAAGCGTAAACTCAGATGGTTTGGTCATGTAACCAGAGGACAGAGAATTGTTGAGAAGGTGCTCCAAGGAACAGTTAGAGGATGAAGAAAGAGAGGAAGATAGAAGAAAAGATGGGAAAAGAACATCACGGAATGGACTGGACTGAAAATGAATGGGGCAGTCAAACAAGCAAAGGACAGAGACGGTTGGAGAGAACTGGTTGTTAAGTCATCCACAGCGCCCCAACGGCAACCGCCACGGGATAGGTGAAGGTGAAGGTGAAGAGTTAGGACAACAGTGAGGACCAGTGCCAGTAGTCGACCCGTCGGATTGGCTGACTACTGTGTCAAAGGTACTACCTCTACTATGTACCCTACACCCCAAAAACATACAAGTACAGAATAATTATTCAAGATCGTCTTAAAATTGAAGAGAAAATGAAAGATAATGTGAAAAATTAATTGAATAAAAGTGAAACATTTTTTTTCTATCATTAAATGAAATATGAAGACTTTCAATCTTGGTGGCCATCTTGAAATAGGCAGCCGTTTTGTTCTATTTGTACAAATGGATAAAATAAATCATTATACATTAAACTTAGCTCCATAACTGGTCTAAATCAAAACCTTGGTTCCAAATTTTATGATATAGCCCTTTCAAAGGTTCATTTAGGCGGCCATCTTGAAAAATGGCTGCCATTTTGGATTTTTCAATGTCCCATCGGGTCAAAAATTTTCCAATTCCCTTCTTGTACAAATTGAAGAGAAAATGAAAAATAATATGAAAAATTAATTGTATAAAAGTGAAACATTTTTTTCTATCATTAAATGAAATATGAGGACTTTCTATCTTGGCGGCCATCTTGAAATAGGCAGCCGTTTTGTTCTATTTGTACAAATGGATAAAATAAATCATTATACATGGGATTTTATCAAAACTTAGCTCCAGAACTGGTCGAAATCAAAACCTTGGTTCCAAATTTTATGATATAGCCCTTTCAAAGGTTAATTTAGGCGGCCATGTTGAAAAATGGCCGCCATTTTGGATTTTTCAATGTCCCATCGGGTCAAAATTTTCCAATTCCCTTCTAGTACCACCACACCAAATTTGGTGCTTGTATCACCATTTGCACGATTTTGCCAAAAAATGGCACTTATCCGCTCCACTAAACAACACCAACAGTCTGTCATTACAAAATGGTAAACCCGGTCTGTTTTTAGAACAATTTCATTATAATTAGAAAAAATCTATAAACTCACATTCAAACGCAAAATATCTATACCTTGTTGTAGCGAAAATTGTTTTAGTTCACCACCAGTGGTATTCTCGGCTTATACTGGACTGATTTAATGAGATAAAGTGCACATAACACTTTTTCCCAGACCGGTCTAACTTTACAACAAACAAGACTTCTTCAAACGCTTAAATACAAGCATTTTTATGTCAGATGTGCACCCATTTACTTCTTCTTTTGGACACAGAAAAATACAAATTTTCGATATTTCGTTTGTTTTAAAATAATTTAAAGATTATATCCTTTGATAAGGAGGAGGCCATATTTTATTTTTAAATAAAGGTAGAATACCCGTATTGTGGCCATTTTGAGATTAATAAAACATCGGATGTTTTCGAGCTGCGTCGGTACGAATCCCAAACTTTTTGGTCGCGGTCGTAAACATTCGGCGGTGAAAAGTTCCACCGCCGAATGTTTTCGACGTCGCCCGAATAATTCCGACGTCGCGCGAGTCTCGTCGCAGGTGGACTACCTTAAGAAGAAATTAGACTTATCTGATGTCGAGACAACGAGTGCAAAGTTTATCTCAATCCCAAACAACAACACTTTAGGGAGGCCAAATTTAACAGTTGTTGCAGACAACAAAATGGAAGTTGATACATATTGAGTTTGTGTATGATGCAGCTCAGAAAATATTGAGACAACAGGAGAAAATGCTGAATATCAGCATTTTCTTCTTTTGCCTGCATGTTTTCCCACGTCAAAACTAGGCCTTGTTTGGGAGAGGGTTGACCGCTGATAAAGAAATTCTTACTCATTTTGATAATCTAGCCAGTCTCCACAAGCTGATATCAACACCATTCAGTCGGCATCCTTTGAAGACTCAAGCATGTCAAGTATTCAAGTCAGACTGAAATGAAAGAAAAATATTAATTCCTAGGCTGCTCAAATCTAGATATAGGCCTATCCAACGTCAAAGATGTTGCATACAACATTTTCAAGTAAATGAAATTTCATAGATTTGGTCTAGGAGAAAACATTACGGGAAATGAAAAATGCTGATAACCAGCATCTTCTTCTTTTATATCGAAACGATGGATGTCAAATCACGGTCTTGTGATCGGTTACCTATCAGGTCCGTAGGAAGCAACTTCAAAAGGGGGGGCTAAAGCCCTTGTCCTGAATGTTTGGGGGGGGGGGGGGGGGGAGAGCTAATTTGGATTTTCCCAAAATTTTCAGTGTAAAATTAAGAAAATTCGGCATTTTTGGTCAACGTTGGGGGGGGGGGGCTTAGCCCCCCCTAGCCCCCCTGTTCCTACGGGTCTGCCTACGGTCACTCTTTGATAAGCTGACCAAGTGTTATTAAAGAAATACCGGTAAAACAGCAAAGAAACAAAGTTCACCTGGCCTACATAGAACAACAGGTAGGCTAATAGTCTACGGACTCTAATTCGTACGAGCTCTAGAAAATGGTTTTGATGGCATTTTTTGTTAATGCTCGGCATCCATGCTAATAATATTCTTTGGGGTATGACAAAATCTCCTAGGGTGGATGCCCAGTCTGAAACTTCGAATTAAGGTCACAGCAAGGTCAAAGGTCAAATGGGTGCAATTTCATGTTTAAATAGTCATTGAGACATTTTTAACTGCTTTAAATGATTGATTATTACTTCTAATTGTGCTAAATTTGCTGAAAACTGCATCAGAGACATTACTTTATTGAAAAGATTACTTTTTGTGAATATTTTGACTATTATGGGATGGAAAACTGTACTTTCCAAAGCTAAAAACGGTATATCTCTGAATATTTCTGACGTTTTCAGTCGTTTTTAAACTGTATTTGCCACGATGCCTCAGTCATACGCATTTCTTAGTTTGCAATTGTGTCCTCTACATTATGTAAGGTCCTGTGTACACTTGTATTGTATATCTAAGGAATAATCCGAGTTCTACTGTGGTATATCTCTATTTAACCACGGTTCTGAGTAATGCAGCGAAATCTACCACAGGGTCCCTTGTCGGTGTAACAAAATTCCATTCAATTTAGAAGATCGGTAAGTGTCCCAAATGCTATCAAGTGAGTCCAATACTCATGGCATGCTATGCTTATCCTACTTCATAACGTCTGCACTTGAAATGACAATATGTTCCTGTTCAGGAATGGCCGCAGAAGTTGCATCTCGTCCAAAACTTTTGTTATATCGTTGAATTTTGCCCTAATTAACATATCTTTGCTAAAATGGTTACATGGCAGTGGTCAGAACAGAACGGTGAATGCAATTTTGTTGTTATCTTTTGTAGTCTTCCTATTGAAATGGTTGCTCTGAAGTCTATTGGAACTCAATTACATTCTAGTGGTTGTAGCAGTGCTATTGTAGAGGCTGATAGGCGTATACACAGGCGGCAATCACGTGACTTTGTTATGATATATTTTCCTCACTTATGTAAACAAAAAAGACTCGGTAAGAACACATTTTCTTAAATTTTAAATCAAATACTTAACTCTCAGAATTGAGATAAGTACCATTCGATGCGTCGTAATATCCGGATTATTTTGATGCCAAGATCTTCCCTCAAATCCCAGTCAAAGCTGAGAACATTCGTGCAAAGTGCAAACATTTCTTAAGAAAATATATCACGGCATTTAGAAATACATTGCACGAATGTTCTCATCTTTGACAGGGATTTGAGGGAAGATCTTGGTACCAAAATAGACCAGAAAATATGACGTGTCGAATGGCAATTGAGTGTTAAGTATTTGATTCAAATTTTGAGAAAATGTGATCTTACCGAGTGTTTTTGTTTACATAAGTGAGGAAAAAATATCATAACAAATTCACGTGATTGCCGCCTGTGGTATAGCTCTTAAGGTATCCAACCTCTCATTAGCACCAAAGAGCCAGATGCGAAATTTTAAAAGTGCCAGTAATTCCTAAACTGTGTTACATTTCCATTCCGAAAACAAACATAAGCATTTTGTGCGGTTTCGAATTTTGAACTAATGCATACTAAAGGAAATATTTGACAAAAAAATGTTCAACATTACCTACCTTTCATACGAATATAGTGTAAAATAATATTTGTAAATGATTTTCTTCTAGAAGCATAATCTTGAAACAAGACCAGTCCAGATATCAAGTTGTCTGTACAATGTACAAGCACATAAACTCTTTTCCAAACGAGACCTGGTTTTGATGTCTAGTAGAAAGAGCTTGGGAAAACATTGAGACAAAAGAAGAAAATGCTGGGTATATGATACATAAACACATTCCAGTATTCATAAAGATTCGTTTTGTCGGCTTCAGAAGCTTCCAAATGGGAGCACCATAAGATTTTGTTGTTTGGGAAAGAGTTAAAGGTACATATAATTATTACGACAATACAATCAATGAAAAATGATGACACATTTCTTTCTATTAAGCCCTGATTCGACAAGCGCCTCAAGATAAGACTCAACAATTTCATGAATCTTAATACACCCGAATGGTCGAAAAATGCCATGGAATTAGTGTCTACTCTTCCATAGATCTGTATGTTTTTTTGTCCATTAGCAATTTCTTGGGTGCTCAACTCCTCTTACAGTTTCTTTTTGAAGATAATCAAACTGGGATATCTGTTCATCCTAGAGGCATTTTATCTTTAGAACACTCAAAGAACTCAGCTGTCTTTCAATCTGAGCAAATTGATTTCACCTTGACCAGCCTTAAATGGAATTTTTAGATACCATGAACACACATTTTGGGGTAAACAGCAATTCTTCAGCAATTTTGGAAAGGTGCACGCTGGCGATGTCATGAATGATATGGGGAATCCTTTTTAAGAAGAACATCCTGATTTGTTTACTCTTTACCTGAAGATAATATTAGTCACTACTTGACTTCTTTTGAGTAATGTAAACCAGAATTAACTCCCTGTGGTCAAAAGCAATTTAGGATTTTAAAGTAAAATTGTAAGTCTTTCTCGAACTTGTTTATAGCTTGCAAATCACGAGGAAGCTATTTCTTCGAATTCTCCGGTTGTGCTTGGTTTAAATAAATACTTCACAGCAGTACTATGCTCCAGCTTGCCTCGGTTCTAGGAACCAAAATTGCAGCTGCAGATACAAAACCAAAAGTCTTTGCTTTCATAGTTGATGGATCAGCTGTGATAAACACATAATCGCTTTGTACCTCCAAAGGCTTTAGGAACATGCAGCCGAAGGTGCCAAACCTTCATGGGCTTTTACAGGCTAACTGATTTGGTTTGTCGATACTAGTACACCGATACGCCAGCCTAAATGCTGAAACAAAGGTCAAAGCATGGTCAAGACATCAAATACAGAGTGACTGACAAATGCATTCCATCTTAAGTATAACATGTATTTTGTTTAGACAATGACAACAAGACTGGTTTCAACATCTTTCAGGTTGAAGATTATTCAGATGTGTCAGCAAAATATTGTCATTGTAAAAGGGGACGAAAGGGTTACAGGTAGCCAGTTTTGGGGAAATTGCGCCTTGTAATCATGAGCAAATACATGTTTGATAATCAAAGTCAGTTGCACAGACGTCTTTATAATAATAACCAATTCATTTAAAAGACTAAATAATATTGGTATTGAGAAGCTTTCGTTTAAGGTTATAAACTTATGCTATACGCCCCTACATACAATGCACTATGTTTTTTGGGGGAAGAAAGGCTGTGATATTGTTTCAGCTTTACGGTTATAGGACAAGGGGCCTAGTTCTTCTCTTTTTATCATGTCTGCCGGCAAAGCTATATGATGCGTAATCCCCAACTAGCGCAGCTTTGGAAAGGTCTATTTTTACCAAGTAGGATACACCTGCGGTCAAATAACTTTCCCCAAAATGTAAGTAATGAGCCCTCCTAATTAGGAATGGAAGCGATGAAGAATCTCATAGCATATTGTCTGGATTTAGATTAACTTCCGTCAATTGTTGTGGGTACAAGAGGTCATGCAAAGATTGGTGCTATAGGTTTAGACTACGCTGCACTGGATTATGCAGATATAAATGCAGACGCTCCAAGAAATCAGAGTGGTGAGCTATGCACGCTACAATTTAAAAGAGACCAATGTTAGGTAATTTATGCATCAGGCTTACATCACATTATTTCTGATCAAAATGAAAGGAAACATAGAACTGGTATTAAGTATAACACTTCCCATTGAGAAATATTTCACCATAACCATTACTAGAAAATAAAAGGGTCTTAGTTTAAAATATTGTGTTTTGTCTGCACGAATTTTATTACTGCCTCCGGGTTGATAAAATTTCTATTTTTTGCCAAAAAGTATTGTTAAAAATATAGGAAATAGTCATTTTATGCAAAGAACATTTTAAAAATTATGTTATCTTGTGTTTAAAAACATACATTTGTTATAAAAAAAAGCGGCCAATTATATCAAGTTTTTATAGTAAAGTTCCGAAGGGAACTGATTAAAACATTTTAAAGTATTGCTCAGTTTTTTAAATTTTCGGCGAAATGCCTTCTTCAGAAACGCTATTAATAAATTTCAACTCTACTCCATTATCTATGTCATGGGCGCCTCCATTAAATCAATTATTGATTATTTAATGGCGGCGCCCATGACATAGATAATGGAGTAGAGTTGAAATTTATTAATAACGTTTCTGAAGAAGGCATTTCGCCGAAAATTTAAAAAAACTGAGCAATACTTTAAAATGTATATCAAGTTTTATAGTAAAAACGGTATTTCCCACCCGTCCATGGCTGCCATCTTGGTAAATAGTGGCCATCTTGTAATTTTTAGGCACAAAACATTATAAAATTCTGTTTTCTCATGTTTGGAAACATTCATTTTGTTGTGAAAAGGACAAAAATCGGCCAATTATAATATATTTTATGGTAAAAGCGGTATCTTTAATACGTCAATGGCGGCCATCTGGGAAAATGGCAGCCATCTATACTTTTTGAATGGCTAATTGGTTTTTATTTAGCTACATGGTTTTATAGATGCGTGTGCCAAATTTGATGCTTGCATCATCAATTGCATGATTTTTGCATTTATCTGCTAAAGCTATTTGCCAGTTTCGCACGTTTGAACGTAATTTACCTGTGACCTCATTCTGACCTGGAATTCGAAAGAGACACTAAGCATGCTTCCGAACATTGTTTGAAGTAGTCTAAAATATTTCTAGCATTGCTTCCTTTGGTTACAAGAAAGTCTTGGATTATTTGTGTGTAATAAAAGAACTAAAGCCTTTATTCAAGTTCAATATTAATTTCATTAATTATCGTGCTTTATTTTGTTATTGACCTGGGCGTTATTTAGCATAAATATGGTAAAATAATGTTTGAAAATGACAATATAGGCCCTGGGTGAGTCTCAGTCCATTCCTGATTCAATTTATTTGATTTCGTTTAAATTGCTTTCATTTTGTGTGGACGCAAATAATTCTGATTTATCTATAAGCCATTTTTTCTTGATTTTTGCACTCATTGACCTTTGACCTCACTGTGACCTTAAATCGAAAAATCACGCTGGGCATCCACCCCTATCTTGTTTGTAATAGTCTTAGGAACAATTCTAGCATGGATGCCGAGCATTAACAAAGAATGCCATCAGGAGTCATCGTAGGATTTAAAGTCCGTAGACTATAATACAGGTTAAAGATTTTTCCAAAGTACAATATTTCAATACCTCTTCACCAAATCCTATGTTGTGGGTAGGCCTACTCATTTGAATCGTCTCAACGGTTTGGCCTTGAAATAACAACTTAAGAGCCCATTTGTGATGGCTTTATCCTCTCTTATCCTACTCTTTGTTAATATTTATCTTCCTTGATGGACAAAACAAGTTTATAAAAGCAAACTTCTGCATTTAACTGTACCTTTACAACAACGTTTTACATTAGAAAGACAAGAAACGTTTGAGCATACATTCTTTTCACCATAAAGAGTCACAGAAAGTTCCTGTCCGAGCTAGTATTTAGCTATGTACTTTCATTTTCACTGGGACAACCCTACGTCAAAACCGAAAGTAGGAATTTCCAATATAGACTAAAAGGCGTAGCCAGAATCTAGACTGGCATACCGAGCAATTTGTTCGATTATTTCTTTCACAAACACGTACTTTTTCAAATATAGATGCATTTTTACGACCGTAACTCCATTTCTTCATATTGACGATTTCCTAGAGAAGGCAGCGGATTTTGATGACCTGAGTAAAAACACAGTAAAATGCTAAGAGAAAATAAGAAATTGCTGATAGCCTAATCACCAATAGATCCCTCTCCTTTAACCGCAACATTTTCTATTCTGTAACATACACTTTTTCTTCTTTTGACATCAAATTATTTTGGCATATTCCAAGGGCGGATCCAGGATTTTTTTTCCATGGGGGGGGGGATTCAAAGCCCAAATGATGGCATAAAATGTGTTAAATATGTAATGTTATATAGTCAAAATTGAATTTTCAGCCAATTCCGGGGGGGGGGGGGGGTCATGACCCCCTGACCCCACTCCTAGATCCGCCCTTGTATTCATTATTCAACTCCTTTCAAAAAGGAACAGTCAAGTTCTTTGTCGATTGAGAAAAGGTCTATTTAGGCGATTTCTTTCATGTGCGCAGCATGTGCATTACTTCGCCCGCACCTGATTGATGCGTTAAGGCTCTCCCTCTTTTTCAGAAAACTGATCAAATGGATGAGAGAATATTAAAGGATAGCGATAGATTCTTTTCCCCCTTAATGTTTCAGAAACCTAAAGAGACCCCAAACACCTAGCTTGGACTGAAAATCTAAGCTGATGCAGACGACAAATTGGTTATAAAAGCAACAGGACAAGATATTTATCCTCTACATTTCTTTTCCTTTCTTTTTTGCTACAATGTTTTTTCTAAGGAGTCATTCAAAACCGGTACTTGTTTTGTGAAAGTGTTAAGAAAATGTCAACCTTGCTCCTATCAAATTCCACTATCCAAAGATTGATAGGACGATGCAGGTGCGAGTTATTCTTGCGACCAGTCAGATAAAGATAAACACGATTTTGGAAAAAGGATCCTTATGGCATATGAGACCAACATGGATCTAGATCAGCCTGTGCATACGCACAGTCTGATCAAGATCCATGTTGTTCTCTAAATCGTTCTTCATAACCTCCCCTGCAAAAAAATCAAGAACGCAATTGTAGTTCTAGAACTGTTCTAGAATGTTAAATGGTACTTCTAGAACTGTTCTAGAAGTGCGTACTAGAATAGTTATAGAAGTGCCATTTAACGTTCTAGAACGTTCTAGAACAGTTCTTGAACTTAAATGAACTTGTCGCAGGGGCTGTCACAACTCCCAGATATTGGTATGACTTGGATCATGATGCGACAGTAGCCTACTCGATCGGGTTCAAACTGATCTGGCGTTCTAATAGCAATGACATTTGTTCTGAAAATAGACTGGGTTTACCGTTTTGTATTGACAAACCGTAGGTGTTGTTATAAAATCTTGTAACTACGGCTTTATCGAAGCCGTAGTTACGGGATTTTATAGTAACACCGACGGAATACATTGTTCGCGAAAAAACACCCCTCGCTTTGGCAGTGGATATTGGTATGCCTTGTATTGGATCGTGATGCGACTGTAGCCTACTCAAGTACAAACTGATTTGGCATTATAATGGCAATAACTTTTGTACTAAAAATAGACATGGTTTATTGTTATGTTTTGATAAACCGTCGGTGTTGCTATAAAATCTCGTAACAACGGCTTGGATCAAGCCGTAGTTACGAGATGTTATAACAAAACCCTTGTAATACTATTTGTTTGGCCGAAATTAAGTCACAATTAACTAGTCAAAATCGTTCCCAATTTTGTGATATCGGTTTCCATCCCTATGTTGCGAGTTTATATCGTTGCTTTTTAACAACTAGAAGACCTGAAGGTCTTGAATCGCTCCACAGGCCTGAGATTCTTTTTATATTTAATCCACGTGTTGATTAGATAGTGAAAAGTCACAATTAGCATTTTTTTTTCAAATTGAAAGGCATATAACTGAGGATTTATCTTCCTATCAAGCTAAGAATCACACTAATGCAAGATCTTAACTTTGTCTACATCATGTTTAAGTTTTGAAGTGCTTGTTCAATATCTGTAGATATACAGAGAGTAAAAACAAAGTCGAAAGTAGCAATTTTGTCAAATTCTAGGGCGCATAATCTCGTAACAACGGCTTGGATCAAGCCGTAGTTACGAGATGTTATAACAAAACCCTTGTAATACTATTTGTTTGGCCGAAATTAAGTCACAATTAACTAGTCAAAATCGTTCCCAATTTTGTGATATCGGTTTCCATCCCTATGTTGCGAGTTTATATCGTTGCTTTTTAACAACTAGAAGACCTGAAGGTCTTGAATCGCTCCACAGGCCTGAGATTCTTTTTATATTTAATCCACGTGTTGATTAGATAGTGAAAAGTCACAATTAGCATTTTTTTTTTCAAATTGAAAGGCATATAACTGAGGATTTATCTTCCTATCAAGCTAAGAATCACACTAATGCAAGATCTTAACTTTGTCTACATCATGTTTAAGTTTTGAAGTGCTTGTTCAATATCTGTAGATATACAGAGAGTAAAAACAAAGTCGAAAGTAGCAATTTTGTCAAATTCTAGGGCGCATAAAACAGGATTTAAGATTCAGATGATGCTGAAAATTATATCCATGCAAGATCTTTTGGCCGGTAAGATTATGTGAAAGTTTCATATTGATTGGGAGATATTTATGGCTGTTTGAGTAAAAATAAGGTCAAAAATTTATCAATTTCAAGGGGACATAACTCATGATGTAAAATTCAGATTAAGCTGTAAATTACACTCTGGCAAGAACTTATATTCACAAATATTGTGTCAATATCATGTCTTGATAGGTCAATATTTGTAGTTGCTAGAGTGAAAAAAAGTCGAAATAAAGCCGAAAATGACAATTTTGTCAATTTCAAGGGCACATAACTCATGATATAAAATTCAGATCAAGCTGAAAATTAAACCAGGGCAAGATCTTACTGTCATCAACATTCTTTTAAATTTTTTCTTGATTGGTAAATATTTGTAATTTCTAGAGTGAAACAAAGTAAAAATTGAGCCGAAAATGTCAATTTTGTCGATTTCAAGGACACATACTCATGATATAAAATTCAGATCGAGCTGAAAATTGCACTCAGTCAAGATCTTATTGTCACCAACATTTTGACCAAGTTTTGTCCTGATTGGTTGATTATTTGTAAGTGCTAGAGTGAAAATAAAGTTAAAACAGCCATTTTTTTAATTCAAGGGCAAATAACTCCAGACTTTCTGGTTCAATCAGCATTAATTGAAGGAATCTGATAGAGGACTACCCAAGGATCATTCCTGTGAAGTTTGATTGAAATCCATCAAGTAGTTTCTGAGGAGAAGATTTTTAAAGAAAAAGTTGACGACCGGACGCACGGACGCACACACGCACGGACGCACGCACGACGGACACAGCGCCATGACAATAGCCCGCTGGCCTGAAGGCCAGTGGAGCTAAAAACCTCGTAACTGCAGATTTTTTAAGCTGCAGTTACGAGGTTTTGTTGAAGAGCAGCGATATTTGAATCGTGTCAATGGGTACACATGAAATAGATTTTGGGAAGATAATTTGTATTATTATTTATAAATTTTAAACTTACATTAGTAAATCGTCGGTGTTATTGCAAAACCTCGTAACTCCAGTTTTAATCAAGCTGTAGTTACGGTGTTTTGCAAAAACATCGACGAAATATTAGTATCAACTGACCTTGGTCCAATATCGTGGTAGAGAAACGATAGTGCTATCAAAACGTGGTGTTTTATCATTTCTAAAACTTTCAATATCTTTGATGTGAAAATAGTCAACAGACCTCCAAATTGGTCTTGAAAATTTTGAATTCATTTATATCTTTTTATCTTCTATATTTTTGTATATTGGACTTTTAAAAAGTAAGTATGCTTCAAAATCGTGTGAATTCTGTTAAGATCTAATTTAAAAACTAAAGTAACTTTGAAAGTGATAAGACGTTCTTTAGTGAATAGAATAAACAAATAAAGTAGCATTTAAATGGTACTTTAACTAAGCAATCTGATAAAATTCTTTGATAAAAAGAGACAATTTTCTTCTTCTTTTTGCTAGCAAAAGCTATGGCGTATCGTAGTTTTCTTCGAAACACCTGTAAAATTTTGCATCTTTAACCAAACTGCAGTTACGATGTTTTAGACGACAAACGACGATTTGGTACTCATTTTCTTTTCAGAATATATCTAAAAGTTTACGATGGTGAGATACAGTGTCATCTTAGCCTTATTTATAACCCTCTCCTATACATGTCACGGATATGTGGCTGTACATCGGCGAGCTGGACCCGGCTTTGGTAATACAGATTCATCAAATGGCATGCCGTCTAACGGAAACAGTATCGGGCTTCCCTTCTCGTCCGCAACCGGATCCGGATCGAGTGGTACCGGAGGAATGGGGGCCGGTCCTTTTTCCGGATCCGCGGGGTCATCAGCGGGGTCATCATCTGGTGGGGGTCAAGGTCACGGGACCGGGATGGGCGGAAGCCCCTTCGCTAGTGGTGCGGGTAGTGGGGCCGGTATGTCCGGGTCGACCGGTATGGGGGCCGGACCGTTCGCGGGTGGACATCACGGGACCGGATCGTCGAACAGCGCGAGTTCCGGGTCAGATGCCGGGGGTCAGAGTCCATTTGCTGCGGCCTTGGCGAGCGGGTCTGGCATGAACCCATTTACATCAAACATGGACGGTATGTACCAGAATATTTAATGATTGACCTATGGTTACTTCCTAAGCATTTCTTCTCCCGACAATTTCTATATAATAATTGTGACCCGTCACGCTTAAGGAGGAAGTGCGAAAAATATCGACCCTAGTCAGTCTGCGCAGCCAGACTAGGGCCGACACTTTTCACTTTTATTTTTTCTAAACCAGGAATGTTTTCCCCATCTTATGATATGTTGATTTTTCGCATACGGGATCTGGTTGACCTGTGCTGAGTCTGACAAGATTGTCAAAATTTGGATTTTTGGAGCAAAACTTGTGTTTGGCCTATCCAATAGAAAAGGGTTTGGATGCTCTTCGGAGAAAAGAAGAAAATGCTGTTGACATCATTTGTTCCTTTCCCCTCAAAGCTTTCCATGCTATGATATACTGCTTTTCGTATCATTCGATTTGTCTGTGTCTAATGACAAGTCATAGTCGAAGACTTAAATTAATGAAAATAAATGTACAAATTTGTTTGTTGTATCCTTTTCTGGACCCTAAGTACTTTCTCTTTCCCCATGATAAATTCCCTTACTAAATAATTCTATAATTATGATACATTCTATCTGCACTGATTGCATTTCTGTCGTCTACACAACCACTCATTTGTATCTTGTATTACATAATTATGTTAATTGTAAGGGCCTATTCACATTTTCCAGGTGGTTCGTCATCGCTGATGTCTTCCAGCGGTCCGGGAGGTCTGTCAGGCGGCGACTTTAGTGTCAACAACTCAGCTGTGTTGATGGGGCACAACTTTGAGGATTAACCCATTACTACACAATGTCGCTTTTTGACGCCTCACAAGATAAAGGGTTTGGAAAACATTGTGAAAAATGAAGAAATTGCTTGTGACAAGCAATTTCTTCATTATCCACAATGTTTTCTAAAATAAAAAACACTATAACATGTAAAATTCTATGCAATTCATACTAGTAGTGTCGTATGCAACACCTTTGAATTTGGACCAGTCTAAAATGTTGTCACGTGGTAATGGGTACATTCTATCGTCAGTTTTATAGCCATAATTACAGCTTATTCTTGCAAGCTGTTATTACGGCATTTCTAACGTTATTGACGTCAAGTGCTATTTTCAGGCGGTTCGTCATCGTTGATGTCTTCTAGCGGTCCCGGTGGTCTGTCAGGCGGCGATTTTAGCGTCAACAACTCTGCCGTGTTGATGGGGCACAACTTTGAGGATTAACCAATTACCACACAATGACGCTCTTTGACGCCTCACAAGATGAAGGATTTGGAAAACACTGTGTAAAATGAAGAAATTGCTTGTGACAAACAATTTCTTCATTTTCCACAATGTTTCCTAAAACAAGAGGACCATGATGGTCCTATATCGCTCACCTGAACCAAAATGATATAAGCAACACTTTTCTTCAATTCAAAAAATATTTATGACTTTTAGACTGAAAACGAACTTATGGTCAATAACATTGTGAAAATCGAACTCATCCAAGATTTCATCTTGCCCAACATTGTGCCCAAGATTTGTCTTGTTTGATAAATAATTGTAGATTCTGGAGTATAAACAAGGACGAAAACAGCCGAAAACAGCAATTTTGTCAAATTCAAGGGCACATTACTCTTGACTTCCTAGTCAGATCAGACTGAAAATCAAACTCAAACGAGATCTTATGATATCCAACATTGTGTCCAAGATTTGTCTTGATTGGTCAATAATTGTAGATTCTAGAGTGTAAACAAGGTCTAAAGCAGCCGAAAACGGCAATTTGATCAAATTCAAGGGCACATAACTCTCCACTTTTTGTCAGATTGGACTGAAAATCAAACTTATCCAAGATCTTATGGTCTCAAACATTGTGTTCAAGTTTTGTCTTAATTGATAAATAATAGTAGATTATAGAGTGTAAACAATGTCAAAAACAGCCGAAATCGGCAATTTTATCAAATTCAAGGGCACAAAACTCTCATCTTTCTGGTCAGATCAGACTGAAAATCAAACTCATCTGAGATCTTATGGTCTCCAACCTTGTGTCCAAGATTTGTCTTGATTGGTCATAAATTGTAGATTCTAGAGTGTAAATAAGGTCGAAAACAGTCAAAAACAGCAAATTTGTCAAATTCAAGGGCTCATAACTCTCAACTTTCTGGTGATCAGATAAGACTGAAAATCAAACTCATTTCAGATCTTATGATCTCCAATATTGTGTCCAAGTTTTGGATTGATTGATCAATAATTGTAGATTCTAGAGTGTAAACATCGTCGAAAACAGCCAAAAATGACAATTTTGTCAAATTCAAGGGCAAGTAACTCTCGACTTTCTGATCAGGCCAGACTGAAAATTACACTCATCCGAGATCTCATAGTCCCAAACATTGTGTCAAAGTTTTGTCTTGATTGATGAATAATTGTAGATTCTAGAGTGTAAACAAGGTCAAAAACAGCCGAAAATGGCAATTTTGTCAAATTCAAGGGCACATAACTCTCGTTTTTCCAGTCAGATCAGACTGAAAATCGAACTCATCCGAGATCTTATGGTCTGCAATGTTATGTCCAAGATTTGTCTTGATTGATCAATAATTGTAGATGCTAGAGTGTAAACAATGTCAAAACTAAGTATTTTTCGCATTCAAGGGCAGATAACTCCTGCATTTCTAGTTCGATCTGACCCATAATCGAACTCATCCAAGATCTTATGGCCATATATGTTTTGACCAAGTTTGGTCAAGATTGGCTTACGAGGGGTGATCCAGAATTAGCGGTACTGATCCTCTAAAATTAATATTTGTGTGTTTTTCTTGATGAAATTTGGCATAATACAAGTACTATTCATATTGGACATGATACGGAAATATGGGCATCGTCTTTTTATTTCGTCCATGTTGAAAGCGTGTCCATAGCAACCAAGGTACGGTTAAGCGGGGCAGGGGTAGAATAACTTGACTTTTTAATATTCAAAATGTTTTTTCAAGCCTTTCTAACGAAACGATTTTACTGAAACGTTGTGGACATCAAAAATGACTTCGTGCTTTTCTATGACCAAAGTTTAAACGTTATTTCTGGCCAAGCGGGAGAACTGTGGACCACTTTCCTTTGGCGATAAAAGCCAACTTTGACATTGGCAGAGTATTCGAACGTACGCAGTTTTTTAGTTTTGCGTATGTAACGTGGAAATTCCATAATGGATACTTACAAATAATGTAGAAACACTCATAAACATTCTTTATTAGAATTTTCACAATTGTTTGACACCGA
The DNA here is from genome assembly GCA_963680895.1 of Fragum sueziense. Taxonomy (NCBI): domain Eukaryota; kingdom Metazoa; phylum Mollusca; class Bivalvia; order Cardiida; family Cardiidae; genus Fragum; species Fragum sueziense. The sequence goes on along the minus strand of OY804600.1, from coordinate 7,615,363 downwards.
ATTCTCAAAAAAGGGAAGAACATTTTTGTAGGAAAAGAAAGCGGGTAGTATCTAGATGCGCAGTCTGGACGCGACGTCAACTAAATCTGATAAGGGCGTCAACACTTGAAGTCGCACTTCACCATAAAATACATTTGTTACAAGACGGACCTAAGTTATGGTAGAGAGTTTTGGATATTGACCGATAATTTTAACCTGAATAGGCTCAGATGTCAGTAAATTCCATATCTACCTAAAACAGAAATTCTGGGAAAACGCGTACAGGCATTGAAGAAATTCTGGATCAAAGATTTCGATTAGAAGCAAATCCCTTGATAAAATCTCAACAGCAGATTAATTTAGGTGCGTTTGTATGACATAAAAACACTTAAAATCACAACAACGGACATCACCTGTCTCATCCCCAATCAAAGAAAGCTAAAATCGTTCCTTCTCACAAGTTAAAGTTTCAGTGGAATTGATTGCGGGTATTTCCCTATATGAAATCGGTACTGAAATGTCAGTTTCAAGGACCTGTTAAATTAGCTCTAGACATTCTATGGGCGTATTCTACAATCGACAAGCAATGGTACATGGATATTTTACATTTGTGTAGGTGGATTAATTGAACGTCACAGTAAACGTATTGCAACTCTATGTGGCTCTGTGGAGGAGTAACGTCATTTTTTAACGTTGCAAACTTGCGACGTCGTGACGTTCGGTGAATACCTGCCCCGCCTATGCGTTATATACAAAACTAGTTTTATCGTAACTTTTTTGCTCTTAGTCCGATTTTGATGATATTTCGTCGATGGATCATTGATAAATTACAGTTCATGCTGTAAAAATTTGGTTGACTTCGATGGATTCGTATTGAAGTTATAAAGTCAGTACCGCTAATTCTGGATCACCCCTCGTATATTTGTAGATGCTAGAGTGTAAACACAAAATTGTGGACGGACGGACGGACAGACGGACAGACAGACGGACGACGGACAAAAAGTGACCACAATAGCTCACCTTGAGCACTTCGTGCTCAGGTGAGCTAATAAAAACACTTTAAGATATAAAATTCTATGCAATTCATACTAGTAGTGTCGTCTGCAACAACGTTGGATTTGGACCAGTCTAAAAGTTTGCCGCCTGATAATTTACGTTTATTCCATCGTCAGTAACTACAGCCGTAATAAGGCCTACAGCTTATTCAAGCTGAAGTTACGGCATTTTCTAACGTTACTGACGTCACATCCTATTTCAGTTGGTTCGTTGGTTAATTCTATCGTCAGTTCTATAGCCGTAATAACAGCTTATTCTTGCTAGCTGTTATTACGGCATTTCTAACGTTATTGACGTCACGTCCTATTTCCAGGCGGTTCGTCGTCTCTGATGTCTTCTAGCGGTCCAGGCGGTCTATCAGCCTAAATAGCGTTAACAACTGCCGTGTTGATGGGACACAACTTTGCAGATAAATTAACACATTACCACACAATAACGCTTTTTGACGCCTCACAAGATGAAGGATTTTGAAAACTTTGCGGAAAATGAAGAAATTGCTTGGGACAATGTTTTCACAATGTTTTCTAAGATAAAAAAAACACCACTACATACAAAATTCTATGCAATTGATACTTGTTTTGTCTTCTGCAACACCGTTGGATTTTGACCAGTCTCAAATGTTGTCACTTAGTTAATGGTAACTTTTATCGTCATGCAGTTCTATAGCCGTAATTATGTACAGCTTTTAAAGTATTCTTTATAGCTGTTTTACGGCATTTCTAACGTTACTGACGTCACGTCCTATTTCAGGCGGTTCATCATCTCTGATGTCCTCCAGTGGTCCGGGCGGTCTGTCAGGCGGCGACTTTAGTGTCAACAACTCTGCCGTGTTGATGGGCCACAACTTTGCCAACGAGATGTCGGGCACAGGGACCGGCGAGGGTAACGGAGACGGACCGTCCAGGTTCGATACATCGGCTTACCAACAAATGTTGAACCAAATGTTTACACCAGGGAATACGGATAGTAATTTAAACACACTTGGTAACCCATTCGATGGAACAGGCTTCAGTCGGCCGCAAGTTGGTTCTGGAAGCAAGGAGCATTATAATACCGCGGCCGAGGTTGGTATGGGAGGTTACGCATCGACGGACATGGTAGGGAGTGGTTATGGGGATTTTAGCGGCGCTGCGTCTGGACAGAATCCATTCCAAGGTTCTTCTAATCAGAACACCGGAAACGGAAATACCGGAAGTGGTAACTACAATACCGGAAGTGGAGGAGTGATGGGAAATACAGACATGGGTTCCGCCACAAATACAGGAACTTATTCTCAAACATCTACTAATGCTAATCTGGACATGGGTAATCCATTCAACGTCAATAATTACGACACGAATGTCGCTCAGAATCAAATGTCTGCCAACAGTAACGGACAAACTCCTTTTGACACGAACAAGTTCGGCATGGGAGGCAACCCATTTCAAATTACGAATCATAACAATAATTTCGGTTCTGGTAGTGGAGGTAACACAATGGCACAAAACCCATTCGATGCATACCAGAGTTCTGGCGGAGCATCTAACATGTTTTCTACGGACACGTCCGAATATTCTTATCGTGAGGAAAAAGGCCTTGATGAATACGGAAACGTAAATTTCGCCCAACTTTCGGGTATCTCCGGAAATAACGTCGATCTTGGTACCGGAGGTTATCACAACACAGCCTATGGCACTAATTCAGGAAACTCCGCTTCTTACGCGACGTACGGCGGGTCCAGCAGTAACGGTGGTATATCTTACACGTCATACAACGCTGGGACAGATTCTAACTACGGTTATACGACAGACAGCCGGTACGAGACGCCATTCGAGACGGATAATTATAATGATCTATTATCCAGCCCATACCAGGGCGGCTCAGCGGGCTCTAGTAGTGGGGGACATCGTGGTTATTCGAGTAGCGGTGGCAATGCTGGATACTCAAGTAGCGGTGGGAATTCTGTGTACTCGAGTAGCGGTGGCAATGCTGGATACTCAAGTAACAGTTATGGGTCGCCCGTGGGGGCCGGGCCCGGGGGTAATCCTATGAATCAAGGCGGACACACCATCTCTGGACCTAATATGAGGATGAATAATTTCAGGGGTTAAACCCATTATCACGTGACAAAACTTCGAACTTGTTCAAATTCAAAGTTGCTGCAGACGACAATTTCAAGTTGATGGAATTTTAAAAATATTTGCTTTTTGGGTTAGAAAACATTGTGGATAATGAAGAAATTGCTTGTTATATACAAGCAATTTCTTCACTTTCCTCAATGATTTAATGATTTCAAAATCCTTTATCTTGTGAGCTGCATAATGTGGAAATGGGTTAAGTTCATAATATTGCATGTAGAATTCTCAAATAAAATCTATTCTTAAATTGAAATTGCAATCTATTGTTTGATTGATCGGTCATTTTGTTTAAGATAATAGACTAACCCATTCTCAAACGAGATCGGCATTTGGCATGTACGGTAAAGGCTTTCGTAAACATTGCGATAAGAGAAATGGTTATATTTTTGTCTCAACATTTTCTGTGAAAAATTCTATTTAAATCGGGTTTTCATAATAGTAATTTTATCGTCGCTTTTCAACGAAAACCTCGTATCTACAGCTTGTTTAAAGCTGTAGAAACGAGGTTTTTTGTTGAAAAGCAGCGTTATGTAGTCCAAATCATCTTTCGAAATGGAACAATCCCGGTCAAGATTGACCGAGCTGAACCATAGAGCACAGGGTATAACCCGATGTTCGTAACTGCAGTTACGCACATCCAATATGGCGGAAGAAAAGTTGAATTTTACAAGCATCGATTTCAGGCACTATCTCGACGCGTTTGATATATTTTTTGACGAACTTGATCAATAATACCCCTGTAAGCAATGTCATACTCTCTTTATTCTGGTATGTTTATTTAGAAGGCCAATATCGGGGCTCAAAAAATGACATGATGTGCGTAACTGTAATACTGTAACTGACCTATTTTCAAGTAACAGTTACGCACATCATCGTGATTTTTGAAAGCTTTATCACAGCTGTTATACTAACCTAAAAAAGTAAACTTTAATTCAAATTCCTTTTATCATAAACAAACATCGAATTGGTGAAGAAAACTCAACGAATAACACGTCCAGTTATACAAACAAAGCTTGAGAATTATTCCCCTAATTTTGAAGTCGCCATATTGGATGTGCGTAACTGCAGTTACGGACATCAGGTTATACCCCGTGATAGAGGTTATATTTTCATTATATTTTTCTCAAAAGCACAAACCAAATTTCTGTCGTCTCTAGAAAAGAGTTTCGCAAACTCTAGGGAAATGATGGAAATACCGAATATCAGCATTGTTTTCTTTCGCACATTTGGCCCGAGTGTACAAAAAAGATTGGAAATTGTAACGGAAACAGGCATTTCGCAAGAAGTGTTTGTGCCCTGAAAGGGACGGACAGACAGACGGACGGACATAAAGACAGACAGACAGAGTAATCTTTCGATACGGGGCATAAAAATTTGGTTAACGCTAATTAGCGTTTATGATATTGGACCAATATACGTATATGGCTATTTGACATGCATCACAAGTAGCCTATTTCAACTTTTAGCTGGTATTCATTTTGTCACCTGTTATACTTTTGATTTTTAATTTTGGCACGTCCAAAATATGGACAATGACTATATATCATAAACAGGGAGTCATAACAATTACAGACAAAAGTATAGAGACGAGATGAACAATTTATTTGTACAAAACTTGTGACAAAATCTAACATAATGATAATAACATACATGTATATGACAGTAATGAGTATTCTTATATCCAATCACTATAAAGTGACCTTCATCTAGTCTTTAACCCATTACCAGGCAGCAAAAATTTGAACTTGTCTAAATTCAAAGATGTTGCAGACGACAATTTTAAGTGGATGAAATTTCACAATTATGTCCTTCTGTGTTGAAAACATTGCGGGAAAATGAAGAAATTGCTTGTCACAAGCAATTTCTAAATTTTCCACAAAGGTTTCAAAAGCCAATATCTAGAAGGAATCAAAAAGAGTCATTGTGTGGGAATGAAATAATTCTTTGCGAAACAACAGAATTGTAGCCTGATAAACACTCAAAGGTTTTCAAAAAGTCAAGACAAATTCCACTGAAAACAGAAATTATATAACTTAGAATATATAAATCTCCAAGTTAGAATATGGAAAACATTGATGTAAATAGTGAAAATGCTAAATAGTGAAAATGCTAATTACCTGCGTTTTTCTCCATTTCCAAAAAGGTTTTCTATTCTTCAACTGATTTATGCTGTTGAAAATTTGGACAAAATCATAAATATCCTTGCATTTCACATAATCAAAATAACTTCTAATATCTGTATGTATATTTTAACACATCTGCATGAATAACATTTTGTAGAAACAAAATATATAAGAAAGGTTCTAAACATTATAATAGAGATTCAAGATACACTAGTATTCACAATGAGGTAGAACATCTTGACTAAATCTTTAAAACTCAAAGAAATAAAGCTACAGATAAGAAAGATCAGTAATACCTTTTCAAAGCAAGATATTACATTTTTTTCCTAATATGCACTCATTTGGATTGTCACAATGAGATGACTCCAATATTGGAGTTATCTCATCCCAACAATTCAAATGAATGCCAACAAAATAGGGTTTGGATTTAAAATACAATGTAATAACAAAACTAGAAGTCCATGGTCTCCTCTTATCTGTTGCTCTTAACCTTTTCCACAACAAGACCTGGTTTTGACGTCCCTAAAAGAAAAGGCTTGGGAAAACATTGAAACAAAAGAAGAAACTGCTGATAATCAGCAGTTTTTACTTCTGTCTCAATATTTTCTATGCCAGATTTTACACAAATCTAATCTTTAATAACATCCATTTTGTCATTTGTGGCAGTTTTTGAAGTGGATCATCCTAAAATTTGCCGTTTGGGAAGGGTTAAACAAATTTGTTCATAACTTATGTAATGTAAGACAATCACAGAACTGAAAACAAATTACAATACTAAGAATAAACGAATATTGAACAATATTGAGACAAAAGATATTTGAGAATACTTAGCACCAAGTTTATAGTACCAAAAATTTAAATGTGAAAAATTTCTTAATAATAGTAGCAAGATATACACATGAAAATCTATGTGGCAGGAAAAATATAAAACTTCGCTTAACATGCACAAGCCCAGTCTAATTCTTTCAAAATATTATTGTAAAAAGGTAATAAAATGTTGTTTTACTTTTATAGTAAATATTTGTAAATGTGATAGGAATGCTATTGTCATTGCAAAAGAGACATGATGAAAATATCTCATACCCAAATTAACACATTGTTCTTTACAAAGTTGGGAGAAAAAAAGAGATCTCAGAATATTTTTTGCATGTGACGATGAAATACTGTAAGTGTTACTGGTGTATATGCATAGAGATGTTGAAAAGTCTTGAACAAGCATTCACTTCATGAATGCAGATTATTTTACATAGCATTAAGTCAATTATGGAAAAAAACCATCATCTTCTAAAAATATTTTTTGTGACTAAAAAAATGAACAAAATGCTGCATTGTAAAAGCAACTATACAAAATATTTCCAATGACTAAGCCAAAGACTAGAAAGCAAAGTAAATATTCAACATATTTTTTTAAAAATATCAAATCAAATAAGCTTAATAGATGCAGATTAGAGGGGGTTATGTCTTTTCAAAATACAACATGTCATTTATTTTTCATCAAACCCATGTTGTTGGTACTCATTAGAATCGTTTTACCAAGACTATTCTAATGAGTACCAAACCACAGGGTTTGGATTTGAAATAACAAATTATTTTTTGGCAGACTTTTGGAATGGTCAAATTCATAGATGTTGAAAATGACTATTTCTTCAAGTAAGTAATTCATTACACTTTTTGTCTATCTGGGTGGGAAACTTAGTGGAAAATTAAGAAATTGCATGTTACAATAATTTCTTCATTTTCCACAATGTTTTACAAAACCTTTGTCTCATGAGACATCAAAAAGCGTCACTAAGAGGGAAGGGGTAAAACACTAAACTATCACAAATGATTCAAACAATCAACAATATATAATTGAGCCGGGATCTGGAAAAAAGTCCCTTATAGCATTTGAGAACAACATGGTTCCAGATCAGCCTGCGTATACACACAGTCTGACCAGGAACCATGTCGGTCTCCAATAGCTTCCTCATGGTCTGTAGCAACCATTTGAGAGTAACATGGATGCTTGTTAGACTGCATCTAGTCACAGACTGATCTTGAAACATAGCTGTCTCAAATGCTATAAGGGACGTTTTTCCAGATCCTGGCTCATTTATATTACATACACATTGGAAACTTACGCCTTTCAAAAAATCAAAATTTCAGACAGGTTCTTTTTGAAAGATGTTGCAGAAGGCAAAATAAATGGTACAATAGGCTACACATTTCTAATTCATAGCATAGACATATTTGGGGGAAAAGAGAAAATGCTGGCTATCAATATTTTTCTCTCAGTGTAAGATGCTTCTAAATTCTTGTAGGGATGTCAAACCTTGAAACACTGTCAATTTTGAAAAGGGTTAAGTTGTACAAAATACAAAAATACATGCAATATATGAACATTTTATAAACAAAACTATATTTAAATGACTATAATCAACAAAATGACTACTGACTATATTTAAACAAAATAACCAAGATTGACAATATCTATTTTTTAAACAAAATGACTAAGATATATGACTATATTAAACCTAAACGGTAACCAAATTGTACAAGATCATATATATTGTGTATTTCTTCTTTATGCAACTCAAAACTTATTATTTTCAGTACGCTTGTAGAGTTCTGGTTTGCTTCTTCAGCCGTAGTTATCCCTTTCCCAAACAATAAAATCATTTAATGTTGACAAAGATAGAAAGGGTTTTTGTCAAATAATCTCAGGAAATATTAAAGCAAAAGGAGAAGAAACAGATCTTTGGCCTTAGTATTTTCTGTGGAATAACACTATCTTTGTCTATATCAATTTTGTCATCTCTATCAGCTTACAAATTGGATCACCCGAAATTTGCAGTTTGAGAAAAGGTTCATTAAAATCAGCAGAATAATTCAACACACAAATATTGAACACTTTCACCTGATCAAATTCCAGAGCTACAGCCATTTGGGAAAGGGATAAATGAAATATTTCATTTACTATTAGTTAAATCCTATATTGTGAGTATTCATTGGAAGTATCTCAGATGAGTACCCACAACACATGGTTTGGTTTGCAGTTTAAAGACAAATTTAGAATGCCTTCATCTCCTCTTATCTGTAGCACTGACCATATCGTCGTTGTAAATGCAAAATCTCGTATCACGGTTTTGGAAAATTTTAAAGGGGATCGAAAAAAGTGTAATAACTTTTTCCAAACTGAAAGGATTTACTTGAAAATTTGACATATAGTTTACGGATAATGCGTCATCAATACTGTTCAGTAAGAATACTTCAAAACCTGCAAGAATTGTCTTAAATGGGCACACAAGATTTGACTTTGAAAATCGAAACAATCGACATACGAGGTTTTGCATTTACACCGACGATATATTGAACACTTTCTAACTTTAAAATGCCCATATCTTTCGTATCAAAATCATGCATCAAATTAATTGTACACAATTCATTTTGATGACAATACTGGTACAATGTAAATCAAATTATTGTAATACATGAATCACAATTAAACCCTTTCCCAAATGACAAAATTTGATCCTAATTTGAAAGCTGCCGCAGACGACAAAGTGGAAGCTAATAAAGGCAGAAATTGAATCTGTGTAAAAATATAGCTCAGAAAATATTGAGACACAAATAGAAAATGCTGATTCTTCTTTTGCCTCAATATTTTCCCCAAATATTTCTATCAGGAATGCCAAAACTGGGTCTTGTTTGGAAAAGGGTTAAATAATACATAAATCATATATATATAAATGAGTATATCAAACCTAAACCAAAAGGTACAGATCTATAGGTATATTTTGACTAAATGCTATGCCTTTAAGAGTTCAACAAACAATGTTGTTAGGCATAGGTCCCATATAAATATGAACAATGAAAGTATTTATTGCTAATTCCTTAAATTTCTTTACCCTTGATATGATAACCCAATTATTAAGAAAATAGTTCAGAGCTCACTGTATTCTCCCATATTTGAAGCTTAGACCGTAACTAATCAGTAATGTATTTGAATAAATTAAATTTAATTTACAAGAACAATTTTTCATGCAAAAAAATGTCAAATGAACGAAATTTGTCTTTCAAAAGAAAGAAAATTCCAATTGGCCCATTACATAATTAATTTAGAAAGCCTTTTTTCTTTACCCAGTTTTATATCTAAGTTGCCCTTAACCCGTTATCACACAATGACTCTTTTCGACTCCCCAAAAAAGAAAGGCTTTGAAAAACATTAAGGAATCCATTACCCACAATGTTTTCTAACACAAAATGGAAAGATTTTTAAAATTTCATCAACTTGAAATTGTTGTCTGCAACACCTTTCAAACTGGAAAAATCCAAAACTTTGCCGTCTGGTAATGGGTTAATCTAAGCTGTACTGTAAGCTTTGTTTGATTATTAACCCTTTCACAAACAGTGACGTCTGTGGGCCTTTTGATGTTCCTACTGGACAAGGCTTGGGAATGAATTAAGAGAAAAGAAGAAATCTCTGATGATCAGCAATTTCTTCTTTTCACTCAGTGTTTTCTTTGCTTTTAACAAACACATTTCATTTGACATTTTGCAATTATGACATTGACTATTGTGTTGTCTGCAACTCTTTTCAAATTAAAGCAGGCTAAAGTTTTGCTACTTGGGCAAAATTTTAGGGTGGTCCAATATGAAAGTTGCTGCAGACGACAAAATGGATGTTACTAAAGGTAAAATTTATGAGTAATATAGGTCAGAAAACATTGAGGCAATAGGAGAAAATGCTGATTATCAGCATTTTCTTCTTTTGCCTCAATGATTTTCCAACCCAATTCTATTAGGAACTTCAAAACCAGGTCTTGTTTGGGAAAGGGTTAATTAAAAGACCTTTTAAAGATTCTTGTTCAAAGTTATTATGCAAGTGTGCCTTTGACGCCATCACTAGCTGTTCCCTTGATTGGATATTTTCTGTGTCGATAAACGACAACAAAAACTTTGACGATAGCAAGAAGGGCAGATGCGCTGATCAAAACTACCGTCATGATAGAAGTTGTGTAATTTTTATCAAGGTCAAAATTCTTGCTCAGCGACCCAGCTAGACCCAGAATTAAGACAATGTAAGGACTCATTGTGTATCGAACATATTTATCGAAGATAAATGTTTCAACAATGAACCATTTCAAGATAATTGCCCCAAGTAGAGCGAGAGAGACAATGCAAGATGTTTCCATTTTGACGTCCCAGACATAGTGCAGAACCATCGCAAAGTTGAGAAGAGTTGCGATGGTCACCCATGTAGCAAAGAAAGCGATCCCATTCTGAATCAGACCACGAATGAGCCAGATTTCCTTGGTAAGTCCACCTGATCGTAAAATGGTGAGACTATTATAGAGCCTGCGGTGTGAGACAAACAAACAGACATAAAGAGTTAGGGGTGTAAAGACGATCGCTATACATGCCCATCCAACATGTTGCCGATCCCAGAGAAAAGTCCAGGTAATGATGAATGCATTGTTCAGCATGAAGAAGATGTACACGATCGAGGAGTGTTGTGGTAGCATGTATACGGGCGTACCATCGTTGTTGGTTCTGCAGATTGTTGTTTGAGCGTAGATCAGCCACAATGCCTGCCATGTGTAGATAAAACCCCAGATGGTAAACGTCCAGCCTGCCGGTGTAATTATCAGAATAAACACGTCCGAAACATCCCCCGTATTGTTCTTGAACCAACCTGCAATGAAGATAGGACTTTTTTAAACAATTTAACAGAGAAAATATTGAGGCAAAAGGACAAAATGCTGATTATTTTCTTCTCTCCTGTAATGTAATGTGAAATAACTTTAAGACCCTTTCCAACTGTGAACACAGAAAATTTTTTGGGGTGGTCTTATTCAAAAACAGCGACAGATGACAACCTGCAATGTAATGTGAAAAAAACTTTTAAACCCTTTCCTATACAGCAAAATTTAAAAGTAGACTTATTCAAAAGCAGCTGCAGATGACAAAATGGATTTCGACAAAGACTGGCTATATGTACAACATAGTGTCATAACATAGAAAATATTGAGGCAAAAGGAGAAAATGCTGTTTATCAGCATTTTCTTCTTTAGCCTCAATGTTTTCTCAAGCCATTTCAATTAGGAATATCAAAACCAGGTTTTGTTTGAGCGTAGATCAGCCATAATGCTTGCCAGGTGTAAAACCCCAGATGGTAAACGTCCAGCCGGCCGGAGTGATTATCAGAATAAATACGTCCGAAACATCTCCCGTGTTGTTCTTAAACCAACCTGCAATGTAATGTGAAATAACTTTTAAACCCTTTCCTATACAGCAAAATTTTGGGATGGTCTTATTCAAAAACAGTGACAGATAACAAAATGGATTGTTGGCAAAGATTTATCATTTGTGTACAATTTAACATAGAAAATATTGAGGCAAAAGGAGAAAATGCTGGTTATCAGCATTTTCTTCTTTAGCCTCAATCTTTTCCCATAACCTTTTCAATTAAGAATATCAAAACCATGTTTTGTTTGAGCGTACATCAGCCATAATGCTTGCCACGTGTAGATAAATCCCCAAATGGTAAACGTCCACCCAGCTGGTGTAATGATCAGAATAAATACGTCCGAAACATCTCCTGTATTGTTCTTGAACCAACCTGCAATGAAGATAGGACTTTTTTAAACAATTTAACAGAGAAAATATTGAGGCAAAAGGACAAAATGCTGATTATTTTCTTATCCCCTGTAATGTAATGTGAAATAACTTTTAGACCCTTTCCACCTGTGAACACAGAAAAACTTTTGGGGTGGTCTTATTCAAAAACAGACACAGATGACAAAATGGATTTCGACAAAGATTTATCATTTGTGTACAATTTAGCAATGAAAATATTGAGACAAAAGGAGAAAATGCTGGTTATCAGCATTTTCTTCTTTTATCTCAATGTTTTCTCAAGCCATTTCAATCAGGAATATCAAAACCATGTTTTGTTTGAGCGACAGCCATAATGCCTGCCATGTGTAGATAACTCCCCAGATGGTAAACGTCCAACCGGCCAGTGTGAAACACGTCCGAAACATCTCCCGTGTTGTTCTTGAACCAACCTGCAATGATATTTAAGTCAAAATATTCTACAAATTAAAGCGACAATAAGGAACAATAGTATCCATTTTTAACTCCTTCCCAAACAGAAGGTTTTAGACAGTTCCAATTTCAAAGATGGTGCAGAAGACAAGTTAATAACAATTAAGATAGGATAGATTTGTGTACAATTATACACAGAAAATATTGGGATAAAAGGAGAAAATGCTGATTGTCAGCATTTTCTTCTTTTGACCCAATGTTTTCTCAAGGTCTTTTTACTAGGAACCAGGTCTTGTTTGGCAAAGGGTTAAAGGGTAGTCTGTTCAGAATCAGGTGTGATTATCAGAATAAACATGTCCGAAACATCTCCAGTGTTGTTCTTGAACCAACCTGCAATGATAGCAATCATTATGTCAAAATGGGAAAGGGTTAAACAACTGATCAGGTGTAATTATCAGAATAAACACGTCCGAAACATCCCCCGTATTGTTCTTGAACCATTCTGCAATGAAGATAGGACTTTCTTGAATAATTTAACAAAGAAAATATTGGGTCAAAAGGACAAAATGCTGATTATTTTCTTATCCCCTGTAATGTAATGTGAAATAACTTTTAGAACCTTTCCAACTGTGACACAGAAAAAATTTGGGGTGGTCTTATTCAAAAACAGACACAGATGACAAAATGGATTTCGACAAAGATTTATCATTTGTGTACAATTTAGCATTGCAAAATATCGAGGCAAAAGGAGAAAATGCTGATCATCAGCATTTTCTTATTTTGCCTCAATGTTTTCTCAAGCCATTTCAATTAGGAATATCAAAACCATGTTTTGTTTGAGCGTAGATCAGCCATAGTGCCTGCCATGTGTAGATAAATCCCCAGATGGTATACGTCCAACTGGCCGGTGTGATTATCAGAATAAACACGTCCGAAACATCCCCCGTATTGTTCTTGAACCAACCTGCAATTTAATGTGAAATCACTTTTTAACCCTTTCCCAAACAAGACCTGGTTTTGACGTCCCAGTTAGAAAATGCTTCAGAAAACATTGAAGCAAAAAAAGAAAATGCTGATAATCAGCATTTTCTACTTTTGCCACAATATTTTCAGAGCCATCTTGTACACATATCCTTTCTTTTGCAACATCTATATTAGCGTTTTCAGCAGCTTTCAAATTTGACAGCCCAATTTTTTGTCGTTTGGGAAAGATTTAACCCTTTCCTATACAGCAAAATTTAAGGGTAGACTTATTCAAAAGCAGCTGCAGATGACATAATGAATTTTGACAAACATTGGCTTCGTGTACCAGTACAATATAGCATAGAAAATATTTAGACAAAGGCATTATAATCAGCATTTGCTTCTTTGAACCCATTTTTTTCCCGAAGTCATTTGGACTCGTTTTTCAACCGCATGACACCCCATTCTCATGAATTTTTTTTATACATGTATCACATCTGTGCGGATAGTGATAAAATTTGCATGATGTAAAAATTGTGAAGTAGGTCGTAAGATCTTTTGAAAATTTTGATTGATTGCCTTGATCTTTCTATCATTCCCAAGAGAGATGTTTTAAGATTAAATTATTTGTTGTAAAAGACTTACCAATATCTCGCCCAAATTCGCTTGATGACAGGTAAGAAATGAAGAGCGTTATGGCATAAAACACTAATGTGGCCACGATCAAGGCTATCCGAACTCCACTGTGAGATCCCATTATAAATATTCTGTGTTTGTGTCAACTGTCAAGTGAGTAATCTGGTTAATCAATCTGGAAAAGAAATATGCTTTCCTGGATTTTTGTTATGAAAAAAAATATAAATAAAATGACAACCCCAGCAGCGGAATGGCATCCAGGATTTCTGTGAAGGGGGTTCAAATATACAAATATATAGAGCAGTGGCCGATCCAGGATTTCTGAAAGGGGGGGTTCGAATTTACAATGAGGGGGGGGGGGTTCGTTTTCCTACCAATATACAATTTTGACTGAATTTCTGCATGAAAATGAAATGATTAGGCTTCAGAGGGGGTTCGTTTGAACCCCCTCTGGATCCGCCACTGTAGAGGTGGTTTCGTCTTCGTCTTCCTTGGTAAGGTCAGGAGTCATATCTGACTGTATTGTTGACATGTGTTTGCTTGAACCCCCTCTGGATCTTTCACTAAACCGCCCTATTCATTTTAACCCTTTCGGGAACAACAAAATTTCAGGGTGGTCGAATGTGAGAGTTGCTGTAGACGACAAAATGACCATCATTCTAATACCATTTTAGAACATTCTAGCACAAAAAAACATTGAGGCAAAAAGAGAAAACAATATTTTCTTCGTTTGTCTCAATGTTTTGCGTGTTGAAATAAATGCTGGATCTAATATATCAATATATTCTGAATTTGCCACTTTTGTTACAATTGTAATTTGACAAATTTAATATCCATTTTGTTTTAGGAAGGGCTTTCAGCATTGACTAAGCAGCCAGTCTAAAATACTTCCAGTCTATTTTTTTTTATTTTTGGACTGACTAATTTGACGCATCACTTTATCCATTTTTGGATAAAAATCACTACGCAGTGCGCATAACTCTGAAATCCTGTCGCGCAAAAGTAGCAAGCAGAAAATCGGTGTTGAACTTGTGTCTATAATTATCCTCAAATAACCTACCTCAGACATTCTTAGCTGTTAATCGACATCTTAAATACAAACGTACGCTATCACAGATTTCAAAATGGACGCATCAACAAAATGAGTCATCACGTGTCAACTTGAAAATAGTTCGATGTAAATTTCACCCAGAATGCCCGAATTAGATAGATGATAATCGACAGCTGGCGACATCTATTGGAAGATATTGGGGCTTTCAGATTCTTTTTCAAATTCTATGTAAACAAACGAAATTTTAGGATGAGCAACAAAATTAGAATAATTGTGTTTATGATCTGTCATATTCTTAGACAGTTGAGACATTTGATGAATGATAATATAACAACGAAATAACATACCTGTGCTTTGCCGAAGACTTTCTTACTTAAGATGAACGCGAAAACTTAAAATAAAATTATTTGTTTACAAAACAAAGATAGCATGTGTGTTTACACGTGATGACGGTTCTAAAAATAGCTAATCGGCGGAAATTACCCAATCACTTCGTATCTTCACCGAGCGTTGCCGATTGGAGTCCGATTAGTGATTTACTTATTTTCTCTACATGTTTTACCGCGCATTTTCTAAAATCAATCCTCCCTCGTATAAATTTTAACTCTTTCCCAAACAAACCTGGGATTTTCGTCCTTAGATTTAATTGATTCAAAAAAGACTCAGACAACTTTGAGACAAGAGAAGAAGTTTTGACGCAATCCCAGTTAAAGTGGACAATTGACTATTTAAAATTTTAAATTTCGAATTTTTTCATTATGCCATACACTCATTCTGGACAAATTTTCTTCATGGATCACATCTTCTGTGCAAATTTCTCTAGTTTTGTCAACTGGGCTTGCTTAGTTTTTGATTTATAGACTGTTAAATGATCAAATGTGTGCATCAAAAACTCCGTGTTTTAAATAGACCCCTTTGTGAAATGTGTGTCTTATTTCACATTAAGTAATGCCTAAAGAATAACAAAACCGATACATTTTCATGAGTATTTGTGTGTAAAATGTGAATCAATTGACAATATGAGTGAAAATGGCGAATTGTACCGATGAGAATGAAAATACAAAACGGCTATCCTTGTACGATTCCTTTATTTTAGAACGTTGACTACTTCCAACTCTTCTAAAATGCACCAAGCAACCTTTAATTTTCTCTCGAATTGTTAAACAAAAGCAATGACTTATTCCCTTAATCGATATACGGAAATGGAACGTCAATGAATTATTACAAATCAACAATAGTTAAAAACTAGTCTGTCCCGAACGTAACTAGAGCTTGTCCCGTACGTAATATACTTTCTTTTTTTAACATCCAAGCCGCTGTATAATAACCTTTTCAATGAAATAACAATATTATAAGGCAATATCCATTTGCCAGACAATTTGTCAAAAAAATATTATGAAATGAATAAATGAAAATAAATAAAAGCCTATAAGCCATCTCGGTGTGTTGTTTTACCAATTAAAACTTCCTACCCAAATTAATTTCAATTCATAAAAGTTAAGATGTTCGTATTGTTATGACACATGAGTTATGTGTAATAACTTCTTAATTAAAGTGAAATGTTATACGGACCGATATTCTAATTAAGTTCTTACGTCATATCGCATTTCCCTTGGTTTGTTCTATCTTATAGAAAATGTAGTGTTTTCGTAGCAACTTCTACAACAACATATCAAACTTGACGTTTAGGATGTCATACTAGTGTAATAATAATTTGCGTCAGAATATTCTTGCTGAAATTAAAGAAAATTCGGTTTAATTAACGACAGTGTATTATCTTTTTGCGCTCCCCCGCCTATGCGTACCTGCGTTACTATGGTAACACAGTTTACGGGCACTAAAGTTTGTTTGGTAAATCTTTTCATTTTGATAGAGTCTTTAGATCTTAAACTACGATATTACTAATTTATACAGTGTCTAAGCTAGTAATATGGAAGTAATGGGTCCATTTTATGAACTTTTGGATCACCCCTCGTAGATAAATATTTTAGTTATAGGTGTTGGATGAAAATAAATGTGATGGGCATTTATATAGTGTTGACTATTTGCAGCTAGTACATATTAAAGGCCGGAGACATCAATTGTCCCATTTAACTGGGATTGCGTATTTTACACCATCTTATCCACTTCAAGCCCGTAGGAAGCGATTTCATATTAGGTGCCGTGGGCTCAAGCACCTGTGTCTGATGAATAGGAGTTTCATTAGATTTTCCTCAAATTTTCAGTGTGAAATAAGGAAAATTCGGCATTTATGGCCAACATGGGGGGCTAAGTCCGTAGCCCAGTCCGTAGCCCCCCCCCCCCCCCCCCCCTGTTCCGACGGACCCGCACTTTATCCTGCACTTTATCATTTTCTTCTCTTACGCCAATGCTTTTCCAATTCAAGTATTTTCTAAAAGGGATGTCAAAATCAGGGCTCATCGGCTCGTTTGTAATAAAGGGAGGCCACCTGTATAAATGTTATAGAAACGTGACCATGAATAGCCTCCCTTATAGGCCTAATCAAATGACTGAAAGTCTGGGAGAGCATTGACGTTTAAGCAAAAGAAGAAACTGCTGATAACCAGCAGTTTCTTTTTCTTTTCTTTTTCTTTTTTTTTTTGCCTCAATAGGGTCTATTTTCCGAGGCAATTTGTTCACGAAGGCTTCATCTTTGTATGACATCTTGTTCGGCTTTCAAATTGGACAACCGTATGCCTAATAGGCATACTCTGTCCTTTGTGAAAGGGTTAACCCATTCAAAAAAGACAAAAAGATTCTTGGGCTGTTCCGAATTATGGTCCGACATATATGCAGGTCAAGGAATGGGGCTCGGGGACCCGGACCCTCTCTCGAAATTGTGGAAAATAGCTTCTGAAAGTGATTTTAATGAAATTTTCATGCGCCGATGCAGTCGGTCCCTTCAAAAAAGGCATTTAGCCGTGGAAATTTAATAAGAAAGGATAGAAATTGCTCGCTGTTTCGAGTAATTCCTTACCTTTTCCACTATATATCAATTATGAACATATTTGGTAAGTAGGCTAACAAAAATAGTCAGCTGTCATTTACATTGAAACAGAACAAAGCGAATGGGTCGACCTCGCAATTTCGGACAGGTCGGGGTATTTCGACGGCCCCTCTGACTAAATTGATATAACGAGTGTCTTCTGCATTATAATGAACGTCGTTACTCTTTTTCACTGTTTAGAAAAGGTGCACATGTACGCTTCTAGCTTTCGTTTGGCACCAAAAAACACTTTCGCTTGAATGTTTGAAAAAAAATCGTTATTCGGAACAGAATGAGTTAGAACCGTGAATGACCCTCTCAATGGCGCGTACGATGCACTTTATGTCGACACAATCAGTGGAGTGCAAACTGAGAAATAACAATAATAATAATAATAATAATAATAATAATAATAATAATAATAATAATAATAATAATAATAATAATAATAATAATAAACATACCTAGAAGTAATCCGAGTCTTCTCTGATGCAAATTTCGCTCTTTGATATATTGACGTCGCTCCATTTGAAAAAAGTGGAGCGACGTCAATATATCAAAGAGCGAAATTTGCATCAGAGAAGACTCGGATTAACCTTGAAGCGGGCGATTTTTCACTGTGAACGCTTCCCAAAAATCACGTTGGTTACTCACCGTGCGTATGGGGTAAAACAATCATAGTTATTTTCTCATATTCTATTTAAATATGACCTACAATACTCATCGAAACTGGGTTTCTTGGTTGAATATGTTAATAATTTCTCGGTTGATTTGTCAAATGACGATGTTCTCAAAAATTGACCCAGATTTAAAAAAAAAAAAAAAAAAAAAAAAAAAAAAAAAAAAAAAATCATTGTCACCCCAGTCCCAGTTGAAATGAATAAAGAATGAGTGTAATGAAAAGAACTTGTTCGATTCATGGAATGAATGATATAATAGGCAGAAAAGTCCCAAACATGCAGGATATTGCCGCATCTTGATTGCCACCAAAACCGTTCCAACGATTTTCTTGAAACTCTCAACAAATTGTTGTCGCAATCTCCATCTAGGTCTCCACATTGTCATTATTTCTGCGAAAATTCATTTTCGAAAAATATTTAAGTCGCAAAGTGCAGAACGCAACTGCACCTATTACCGGACATGTAATAGCAACCGGATCCTGGATACGTAAACAAGCGGGTTTGCAGGCCTTGTCACTCAAAGAATGGCCGTGAAATCTGTTTTATGCATATATTTTGCCAAAATAAATTATTGCATTTCTTTTCTGAAAGCAGGAATTGGATATTAATTGCTAAAAGCGAGTACGAAGATCGCTATGTTTGTGGGTGTCGCTTTATGTCATCCGTTTGCGTCACGCAAAAAGCTGTTGGGCCGTACTTGATTGGACATACTCCGTTTTTATTCCGAACTGTGCAGTCAAATCAGGTGTGATTGGGCGAAAAATAAGATAATTGTCGCAGAATGTCCTATCACAAAATGACCAAAAATGTAAAATACGTTTGTTTAGCTTCTTAAGAGAAAAAATGGTGTATTTTCCTTTGTAGCCTAATTATTCCGAGTCATTTAGTAGCACAATCAAGTCCTCCCCAAAGATGACAGCGCGGAGTGTATTAATCTTTTTAGTTGGAAAATGATGTTTTTACGCTGGATTAAATGTGGAATAGGTTTTACATTTTGTTAGAAAAGGGACTTATGTAATGTGACTTGCATCGACTAATCGTCAGTGGTATGATAAGTGATTATTTGTGAAATGTCATTAGTTTTCGTCTCCAATAGATTTTACTACACAACTGACATTTATAAGGGACAGATATTCGGATAGAATCAATCTATTCTAGATCTAAATGGACATGTTTAAGAATGTTAGTCATGTAAAATTTGTTTCTTATTTGTGGAAGTTTTATTTGAGATGATATATTACCCCCCCCCCCCCCCCCCCCCCCAAAAAAAAAAAAAAAAAAAAAAAAAAAAAAAAAAAAAAAAAAAATAAATAAAACAGTCGACTCGGGTAAACTTGTCTGCGCATCTCGAAAGTCAACACACCCATTCAATTCCGTCTATCAGACCAATATGCTCTCCATTATCAAGGCAAAAACAAAAAATAATACATAATCAGACTTTTAAAATATTATCAATATTAATTTTTTCAAAGACCTTTGAATCATTTTACAAAATTCCTTATTCAACCGAGTGACACCAATGTCACTTTTTGTCATCCATTCATGCACAACAATTGCCTCAGAAGTACCGCCCCTTGAAATTATGCTTTGTCACGTTGAACTCTTACAGTTGAGAACATCATGAAATTGACATTCTGAGTGGAATGGGAATGTTTTATGAGCGAATGAACGGATGAATGGAATGAGCGTTTTGAATGATTTTGTGTATCTAAAAAATCGATAACACGCCCACGATAACCTTTCAACCAATCATACTTGATCTTAAAATAGTAACAGCTCGATATCGGATATTTACCAATATTATAGGTATGAAGGTTTATCAATAAAACGCCCACGATAATATTTCAGCCAATGAAATGCCTTCTTTTTATAACAACCAATTAAACCTGTGAGCGTTTTTAACGTTCATTGAGCGCTATGAATGGTTTTGTGAGCGGAATGAATGAACGTTTGAATGGAATGATTTTGATCGGAATGGAATGGAATTAATGTCAATTTCATGATGTTCTCAACTGTACATAAACCATGGCACAATTTAACCAAAACCCTATTTTCTCCATATTCTATGATGTACTGCTGAGGAAAAAGGTATCTGTTCCACAGTCACAGAGAGAAAAAATAAACCAAACATGTCAAAAAAACAAGGCTGCTTGAGCTGTCTGATAAAAAGCGGTGTTGCTAAGAAGGGTCGGACTTGATTAGACATACTTCCTTTTCACTCGGAATTATGCGGTTCAATCAAGTGTGTTTTGGTACTGACCAAAATAAATATTGCAGAATAAATCATTACAAAATCTCTAAAAAAAACAGTCAAATACATTTGTTTAGCTTCTTCATTAAAATCTGATGTCTTTTCGGTTCCAAAGAGGAGTATTCTGTGTCAACGGAGTGGCCCAAACAAGCTCGCCCAATTGTTTGCTCAAGGTGAGTGCTTTTGAAGTGTTTTTTCGTTGGAAAATGGTATTTTCTCGCTGGGAAAAAATGTTTGGAGTTGGTTTGACATTTTGGTTGACAGGGAATTTATTGTGACTTGCATCGATTAATCTTCAGTGGTAGAATAAGTGATTATTTGTGAAATGTAACGAGCTTTCGTTTTCGACCTCAATGCCAATTGAAGGATTTTGCTTAAAATGGTCAGAATCATTACAAATTGATTGTAAATCTAAACAACCATATTTCAAAAGGTAAGTCATGTTTTTAATTTGTTACTTGTTTCCCATGCATAGATCTAGACTTTACATTTTTTTACGCAACACTCGAAGTAAGAAGAAAAATGTTGAAAATGATATTATGAATGATAATAAACAAAACGAAGATTCATTTCAGGTTTAAGCAATAAGCATATTATCATGCTCAGGTTTCTTTTAAAGCTTACGGTATTCAATCCCCTTCTGGAACCGCCATTGCCCAGTGTACAAAGTCACTTAGTGTATCATGCCCGGTGTCCATTGAACCCACCCGAATCCAATCCCCTTCTTGATATGCCAGTGTAGCAATATCCTCGAGTACTTTATTTCGACGCATCACTATTACGACGCCATTTTTGTTTTGACCTCCCTTTCGATTAGACAACACGGATATTACAATATTATAAACAGTTTGCGAACAGCAGGGGTTCGGGGGCGCGGCCCCCGACATAAGACTGTACAAAGACGTTGACCCTTCCACATACAACATTTTTTTCTGGTGACGTGGTCGTGGGGCCATTTTAACGAAATTACATGTATAGTACAATGAAAAGCTAAGAGGTCATTGCCTCATGTACAGTAGAATTGTCCACATCGCAATGTCAGTTTATGCCAAGATATAAACGCCTTGTAAAATGCAGGGGTTCCGAACCGCCCCCGACGTAAGCCTTAGCCGGCTTAGCGCATGCATTAATCCTTTCCTGAAAAGAAACAACAACGTTTTAGGATGGCCAAATTCAAAAGCTGCTGTGCAGACCAAAAAAATAATGTTGATAAAGATAGGATTTGTGTAAAATATTGTCAAGAAAATATTTAGACAAACAAATAAAATGCTGGTTTTTGGCATTCTTTTCCTCAATGTTTTTGTTCTCAAGTCTTTTCTGGTCGGGATGCCAAACCAGGTCTTGATTGGGAAGTGGTAAAACTATACCCTAAAAAGAGAATGTAAGACAGCTCGAGAGAAATGGAGCTAGTAGATACAGGCCCGTAGGAAGCAATTTCATATGGGGGGCTAAAGGCTAAAGCCCTTGTCCTGAAAATGCGTGGGGGGGGGCTAATTTGGATTTTCCCAAAATTTTCGGTGTAAAATGAAGAAAATTAGGCATTCTTGGCCAATTTGAGGGGGGCTAAGTCCCCCTAGCCCCCCCTGTTCCTAGGGGCCTGAGATATTCAGGGACCAGCGGCGGATCAAGGATTTCTGAAAGGGGGGTTCGAATTTACAATTAGTCGTTTTCCTATTATTTTACAATTTTGACTGAATATTTCTGCATGAAAATGAAATTATTAGACTTTAGAGAGGGGTTCGTTTGAACCCCCCGAACCCCCTCTGGATCCGTCACTGGGGACAAACAGATGAAGAATGAGAGGATGACTGAATAAGAGACAGACAGAGACACAGAGCATGAGACTAGAAATAAGAGAGAGAAAAAGAGAGATGCAGAAAGACTGAGGACTACTATAATAATTATGCTGTTAGAAGGTTTAGGAATCTATTTATAATTTAGGGAAAGATTTTATCCAGTTAAACGTGATGTAATTTTGGACAAACAAGTAGTATTTCGTGGGTGCAGTTATAAAATATTGTAACTACGGCTTGAATCTCAAGCTGTAGTTAGGAGATTTTCTAACAACATTGATGGTTTATCAAAACATAATGGTACACCCAGTCTATTTTTAACACATTATTTAAGATGAAAAACTGATATTTGGATATCATACATGTAGTAACAAATAACAAGTCAAAGCTCGGGGAGAAATCTTGTAGAACTTTTTAAGATTAAAACGCCTGGAAAACTGGGAGTTTCGGGTTCGAGTCTCGACAAGAGCAAGATTGAGAGCTATATGCTCATTGCTGTTTGATATACAATGTATTTATAATATCAATTATTTTCCAGTTTTCATTGATTTTAAGTTTTAACCCTTTGAATTCTTTCCCACATAAGGATGCTTTTGATGCCCCACAATATAAAGGCATTTGAAAACATTGTGTAAAATGAAGACATTTTTTATCCATAAAGACCAAAAATATTAAAATTGGCTTAAAGTGTCATCTGCAATTCCTTTTAATTTGGACCACTCACAAGTTTAAAATTTTGCTGTTTTGTAATTGATTTATGACATGACAGTGCTTGATAACTTCTTAAGCATTTATTAAGCAGGCCCGTAGGAACAGGGGGGCTAGTTGGGGCTAAGCCCCCCCCCCCCCCCCCCCCCCCAAGTTGACCAAAAATGCCAAATTTTCTTAATTTCACACTTAAAATTTTGGGAAAATCCGAATTAGCCCCCCCCCCCCCCCCCCCAATATTCAGAATAGGGTCTTTAGCCCCCCCAATATGAAATTGCTTCCTACGGGCCTGTTAAGGTGGTCCACCCCTAATGAGATCAATGTAACATTGGAAGTTTTTTTGTGACATTGTAAACTTTTGGTGGTAGTTAGTAGATCTAAATATTTTATTTCTAATACATAATGCAGGCCCGTAGGAATAGGGGGGGGGGGAGGGGGCTTAGCGCGCCCAATGTTAAGCAAAAATTCCGAATTTTCCTTATTTCACACTGAAAATTTAGAGAAAATCCAATTTAGCCCCCCAATATTCAGACACTGGGGCTTTAGACACCCCAATATGAAATTGCTTCCTACGGGCCTGTAATGTGCGCACATAGATCAGATTTGTAACAAATATTTACAATGTCACACAAAGAATTCCAACGTCACATGAATTTCATTATATGGGTTGTTTGCCTTAATTCAGAATGTTCAAGCATTGAGGTAAATGATGAAAGTATTGAAAACTAGCATTTCTCTTTTCCCTTCAATCTTATAGGATCAGGTGCTTAAAAATATGGAATTTATAAGTTGTTAATTAAACTATACATTAATTGTAACTCATGCTAGGTTCCGATCAAATTAACTCGATCAAACCTGACCAAGCTATCGAGTACTGGTCGACGTCGGTCGGCAAGGGTGATCGGGATAAGTCGAGATGGTCTAGTTTGGTCTGCATCGATCGGTAATCCTGCCAAATTGTCTTGACACGTCAAAAAATCTGTGTAGTGGTCGAGTAGAAAACACATCGGGAAGATGCTCGAGTATCGATCGTATAGAAGATCGAACTGATCGGCAATCACTCGAGTAGGTAATCGAGTACACGCTTGGTGCAGGTCTGAATACAAATTATCTACCCGATCACACTTGATCTCCAGGCCCGACTGATTCACGACAAGGTCGATCTTCTAACCGATCAATACACAATCGCTTTTCGATCATTTTTGTACTCAATCACACTCGACTGTTTTTGCATGTCAAAAACACTCGAGTAGGAAGCCCGAGCGATGCAAATCAATTTCGATCATCTCGACCGCTCTCGATCACTGTTGCAGACCCAGCTGAACCTGTATTCGACCGCTTGTTCGAGTTGATCTGGTCGGCAGTGGGAACACTAGGTCATGGGGAAAAAATGTGTACAAACTGCACGAGATCCCGCGCAGAGTAAATTAACAGAAATATTGAAATTATCGGAAATTTTGTTTCACATGATTCCCCGCACTGAGACATAACACGCATGATTCATATAATGGTATTAAACGCCTTAAAGAATGCATTAATCTTTATATTTAATCAGATTAAGGATGAGTCGATAGTTAAAAGTACATTTACGTCACATTTAGATTATGTACATATTTAAACTGACAATATAATGAACTTATTATGAATATGACTATGATAATCACAGACGCTGCAAAACGATTTTCATTCAGAACACCTAGAATAGAATCAGCTCGATCTGGTCGTGTACAGATCGAGATGGTCGGGTATTGATCGTTTAGGGCTCGAATTAAGTACGAGATGATCGGGTAGAAATTGGAAAGATGGTCGGGCTTCAATCGGGGAATGATCGGGAGTGATCGGGCGGGGTCTGGTTTGATCGACTAGAGATCGAGAAGAAGTCGTGTATACACATTTGCTTGGGCTTGATTGGGTAAATTAGGTGGTCGTGTTGATCGAGTTGATCAGATCGGCAGTGGGAACCTAGCATTAAGGTTTACGAACTGAGAATGAAAACACCACTTTCTAGCCATACGAAATGCATCATATTACACACACTTGTAAATACACTTCACATAAGTTGATTCATCATGCCGGATTTCAAGATTATGCTTAAAGAAGAAAATAATTTACAAATATTATTTTACTCTATATTCATATGTAAGGAAGGTAATTTTGAACATTTTTGTCAAATATTTCCATAAGTATGGATTTATTCAAAATTCTAAACCATACAAAATGCTTATATTTGTATTTGGAATGGAAATGTAACACAGTTTAGGAATTACTGGCACTTTTCAAATTTCGCCTCTGGCTTTGCATTTCATTCTCAGTCCGTAAACCTTAAGAAGCTTTTTACTCTGTCCCAAACAAGCCCTGGCCCCGGTTTCTCGAAAAAACTTAAGTATGTTCTCATGCTCAAATCTGAGCATCGTGCTCAAATCGCTCGAAATCCATGTGAACTTCAATTGAATACCAATCAACGTTGATTGGTATTGAATAGAAGTTGAGCATGAACTCATGAGAATATACTTAAGTTTTTTCGAGAAACCGGGGCCTGGTTTTGACGTGTCCATTTTAGAACACGGTGGGGAATCACAGGACATAATAACCAATTCAGAAAATCTCCAGTAACTATGTTGATATCCAATATGGATTTGGTCAGAAGCAGAGTTAAGGTATGCAAATGCAGAAAAAAGCTGCACATGGTAAATCTTTTAAAAATCAGCTGATAAAAAAATTATTGACAACCAACAAAACTTTTTTATCAGCCGACTTCAAAATTTCCTTACATTTTTCTGCATTCTCTGATTCAAACAACTTTCAAATGGGTCACATATCAACAAAGTTATAGAAGATTTTCTACCATTGTTGTGTCACATGACACCATGTTAGAATAGGCTTAGTCAAACATTGTTACAGTAGAAAAAATGCTGGTCACCAGCATTTTATCCTCCAATCTCATCATTTCAGAGCTACACAAACATCATTTGCATTTCACTTTGTTTTCTGTAGTAGTTTTTGAAGTGAACCCCCTCAAATTTCAATGTTTGGAAGAGGGATAAACATTGAAGAAAAAGGGTAAAAAGCAATTATCATCAGTTTCATAATTTTGGTTATCTATCAATATTTAAGGATAATGTGATGAAAGCGTAGATCTATGACCTCTGGCAAACACTGATGGAAGATAAGGAAATGCCACTATCTGTACCAATCATTTTTAGCTCCACTGGCTGAAGACCAGCGAGCTATTGTCATGAGGTTGTGTCTGTTGTGAGTCTGTATGTGCGTCTGTCCGTCCATGTGTTACCTTTTCTTTTAAAATTGTCTCCTCTCAAACTAGTTGACCAATTTTGACCAAACTTTGCAGAAATGTTCCTTGGGTGGGTGGCACTCCCCTGCGAAAAAAGTTCAAGAAAGCATTTCTAGATCTAGAAATGTTCTAAAACATTCTAGATTGTTAAGTGGCAGTTATAGAACAGTTCTAGAACTGCCATTTAACGCTCTAGAACAGTTCTCGAACTAAAATGAATTTTTCACAGGGGTTTATATTCCTTACATATCCGAATCTTTTCAGGCGATGTGGTAAACATTGGGCTGGGCCCACTGGAGCGTTCCAGCAGGGATTGTTTATGATGTCGCCCATATTATTCCGACGTCCCATGAATTCTCATTAGGATTTGACTACCTTTTTAGTCCTAGATTAAATTAGAATTATTACCAACCATTTGTTGAGTATGATAAACAGCTTCATTCTGAATTGCATTTCAAGTAAAGTAATATTTTCTTGTGACAAACACTTATTAGGGAAGTATTTATTATATGTCTCTGACAGCACTTGCTTGTTTTGATTTGGTATACATAGCACAGGAAGCTGTTAAATCATTGAGGAAAAAGGAATACATGTAGATAATCAGATTTTTTGTTCCCTTTATATTGCAGGATCATAATGAATTTTTTTTATATTTCCCTTGTCTCCTTTGACACAGGAAGTTGTTCAAATTTTGAGGAAAAAGAATGATTATGCAAATAATCATTCATTTCTTTTTCTGCCAGTTTATGCTTTGCTTAGCACCACAGAGAGGAGTCACAAAAACAACAATAAATGCAAAAAATCTTAAATAATTCTGTTAAATAACGATTTAAAAATGGTTCAAAGTAGAGAAGATAAAACAAGGCCATGCATGTTCTCTGAATGCAATACCGGGCAGATCTTTAAACCCTTTCCCACACATTGACGCTTATGGATGCCACACAAAATAAAGGCTTTGGAAAACATTGTGGAAAATGAGGTAATTGCTTGTGACATTCAATTTCTTCATTTCCCACAATGTTTTCTACAAAGAAAGACCAAAAAAAAAATAAATTTTGTTCAGTGAAAATTGTCGTCTGCAACACCTATGAGTTTTAAAACTAGGCTAAAATTTTGTTGTTTGGTAATGGGTTAAACACTGCTGAGGAAAATGTTATTTTAGTTTATTTGCTAACCCTCTCCCAAACAAGACCACCCTCCCTGGTTTTGACATCTCTAAGAGGATAGGCTTGGGAAATCTTTAAGACAAAAGGAGAAAAATCTGGTTATCAGCATTTTCTTCTCAATGTTATTTCCTATGCTTTCTCATGCAGCAATTCATATTTTATCAGCATACATTTTGTCATTTGTAGCTGCTTTCAAATAGGCCAACACTAAATTCTTTTTGCTTGGGGAAAGAGTTAATAGCTTTTTTAAAACAGATCTATACAATTAATTTGATCCATAGATCCATCTAACCCTACTAATTTCTGACATGTTTACACAATTATCTGCTTCAAATCAAATTCAAGTCTGTCATACTTAAATATTCATTGAAGATTTTCTGCAATTGTTGTTGTTTTTGTTGTGTCATACATGATTCCCTGCCTTGAATACAGACATAATTATGTTAGATCATGGAGAAAAAAGATTGATAATAAGCATTTTCTCTTGTACCTTTAATATTCTAGCATCAGATGATGAAAATGGAATATTTGCTTTGTCTCCTTTCACATGCCTTTGACATAGCCAACTTAGTAAGATGTTAAAATGTTGCGTGAAGAGAAGAAAATGCCAAATAACATTTTATCCTTTTCTATCAATGTTATAGGATCAGGTGATGAACATAGAATATTTTTGTCTGTGATATGCCTTACAATGAAAGTTGCTAAAGCATTGAGGAAAAAGGAGTATATGCAGACAACCAGCAATTTCTCTTTTTCTCTCAATGTAATAGGTGAAAATATAAAAAAAAATTGTCTGATTTGTTATACCTTGCTAAGCAAACTGTAAAACATTGGGACAAAGAACTTTGTGCGGATGATAAGCAATATCTCTTGTTTCCTTAATGTTTTTGGATGAGATGATTGAAGGGGAATAATTTCTTGTCTGATTTGTCATGTCTAATTCAGGAATATTTATGGAATAAAGAAAAATGACTTATATTATAAATATATTTTTTTTCTTCAGTGATGTAGGAATAATTGATAAAAATGGAGTATTTTCTTGGTCTTTAATTTGATACTTGTCCAAAATAGAAAGCTGACAAAACATTGAAGGAAAAGAAGAAATACCGCTTATTATTTCTATTTTTCTTTCAGTGTTACAGGACCATTTATTTTTTAAAAGAATGTCCTCTTGGTCTGATTTGATTTGCCCAACATAGGAATATGATGAAATATTTGGGGGAAAGAGGGGAATGTTACTAATACTCATTTTTTCCTTTTCCTTTAGTGTTATAGGACTGGTTTATTAAAAAATGGAATGTCTTCTTGGTCTTATAAGTTACTTGATTTTCCCATCACAGGAAGTTGATGAAACAATAGGTGAAAAGAAGAAAATGTCACCAATAATCATTTTCTCTTTTTCCTTCAGTGTTATAGGATCAGTTGATTATAAAAGGATTTTTTGGTCTAATTTTAATTGCCCTTGAACACAGGTGGATGATGAAACATTGAGGGAAAAGAAGAATTTTTTGTTTCTGTTTTTCCTTTAGTGTAATAGGACCAGTTGATAAAAAACGGAATTAAGTTGTGAAACGCAGAGAAAAAAGAAGAAAATGTCACTCATAATCTGTTTTTCTCCTTTTCCTTCAGTGCAACAGGACCAGTTTATTAAAAAGGGAATGTTTTCTTGGTTTTATTTGATTTGCCAAACACAGTGTTTAAGCTGATGAAACCATGAGGGAAAAGAAGAAAGTTCAATTACTAATCAATATCTCTTTTTCGGTCAGTGTAAGAGGACCAGTTGATAAACAAAAGCCGCCATAGACGGTTTTTGCTCCCCAAATAAGTGTTTGTCACAAAAATTCATGGGTTTATTCTATTTGCTTAACACACACAGCTGTTAAAAACATAAATGGGGAAAAAGGCTCATTCAGATAACCATGTCTAATACAGGAAGATTTTATACCATTGAGAGAAAATAAGAAAATGACAATATTTAATTCCTCTTTCTATCATTACTGTAGGTTGAAGTAATGAAAAAATGAAAATGGAATATTCCTTTGATCTGAATTGACATGCCTTACACAGAGAGCTGTTGAAAGACTGGGGGGATAAGTTTACTTGGATAACCAGTAGTTTATTTGTTTCCTTAATGTTGGGGGGATGAGGTGATGAAAGGGGAATTATTTCTTGGTCTGATTAATTTTGAAAAACCTCATGCAGAGAGATTAAAACACATTTGGGTGGAAAGAAATTTATGAGGATAATCAGTGATTTCTCTTTTCCCCTTAATGTTGTAGGATGAGTTGATGAAAAGGGAATATTTTCTTGGTCTGATTTTACATGCCTATCACAGAAAGATAGTAACTCTTTCCCAAATGGCAAAATGTTAAGGTGATCCAATTTGAAAGCTGTTGTTGGTGTCAAAAGAGATGTTGCGAAAGATAAAAAATTATGTATAAAACAACACAGAAAATATTGAGACAAAATGAGAAACTGTTTGTTATCTGCAGTTTCTTCTTTTGTCTCAATGTTTTCCCAAGCCTTTTCCTTCCTTCCCTCGTCAATGTAGCATCAAATGATGACATTTGAACATTTTCTGTTTCCTTTGACATGCTTACATGTAACTTGGGGAGTTGTTAAAATATTGAGGAAAGAGAAGAAATGTGAATGATAATCATTTTTTATCATTGTAGTATGATCTTATGATGAAAATGGGTATTTTTGATATAGTTTACACAGACAAATGTTAAAGCATTGAGGTATAAGAAAATTGTTCAGATAACCAGAAATTTATCTTGTTCCCTCAATGTTGTAGGTTCATTATGATGAAAATGCTATGTTTTCTTTGTCTTATTTGGCATTCCTAACACAGAAAGATGTTGAGAAATAGAAGAAACTGCTTATGAACAACATTTTCACTTTTTCCATCAATGTGGTTGGATCTGGTGATTAAAAAATAGATATTCTCATGGCTGATTTGATGGAAGCTTTTGTGGAAGAGAAATACACATGATTGGAATTTACTGCTTTTCCATGTATTTTTTTACCTAATAATATGAACCCATTCTCAAATGTTTTTGCCTTATCATTTTGTAGTCTGCAAGTACAAACCCTTTGATGTTTGATTAGACAAATATCATATCAATGAGAACAATTACCTTCTGATCACTTAGAGGACTCAATGACTGTCAAAAGAGGTCCATCTCCTAATGCTGCCTAGTCTAAGCTAACATTTCTGCATAAAATATGAATTCTCATTGTTTGGTGCAACTAGACACTTATTGTAGAAATTATGAATATTTCTATCAAGTAAAATGTGGTTTAGACTAGAAGGTCCCAAGCCCTTTAAAAGCAGAGGGAGAGACTGGATTATCATCCAAATACTATTAAAAGAAATGAAAACAAGGGGAGGTTTGCTCTTGATTTTCATTACGATAAAACTGCACAAATTAACTGTTTAATAATTTTGTAGTTTTACAAGCACACCTGAGCATGAAGTGCTCAAAGTGAGATATTTTGGTCGTTTTTTTGTCCGTCGGCCGTCCGTCCACCTGTCTGTATGTCCTTTTGTCAATTCCTTTAAAAATCTTCTCCTAAGCAGTCGGGTCAATTTTGACAAAACTAGCCAGGAATGTTCCTCGGGTGACCTTTTTTCAAAACTTATTTGTCAAATTACGATTAATCATAAAAGAGGGTGTTGCTGGGCGGGGCTTACCAGATTTGGACAAATCATGAAAAATTCTTTAAAAATCAACCATCGGGCAAATTTGAAACAAACATGGCAGGAAGGTTCCTTGAGTGACCCTTTTCAACATTCTGTCATAAATCTTTAGATTCATCAAAAAATGTGGGCGTGGCAAAAAACCATTGGGCCAATTTGAACCAAACTTCAGTCTTGGCAGAAATGTTTCTTGCATGACCCCTTCGTGAACTTTTGATTCACCAAAAAATAAAGGCGTGGCAGGTTGGTAAGGCGGTGCTTATCAGACTTGGAGAAATTATAAGATTATTTTTTAATCAAGCATTGGGTCAATTTAACCAAATTTGGCGGGAATGTTCCTTGAGTCATTATTTTCAACATTTGGTTACAGGTTTGTAGATTTTTTTAAAAAAATGAGGGTGTGGCAGGGCAGGGCTTATCCCACTTCTTCAAAGATATTCTTCTCCTAAATCATTGGGCCATTTTGTACCAAACTTGGCAGAAATGACTTTATGTTAACAAGAGTTATCCGCAGACAACGTAGCTCGCCTATATGGGAGCTTGTCACAAAAACAGCAAATTTTTTAAAAGTATGTCAAACTCCAAGGTCAAGGTCACAAGGTCAAGGGTATTGGTCCGAAATGAAAGGTCTTGTTGAGATGTATCTATGTGTGAAATATCAAGGCTGTATCTCTAATAGAGCCTGAGATATAGACCAGGTTAAAGTTTTTCAAAAGTAGGTAAAACTCCAAGCTCAATGTCACTAGGTCAAAGGTCATTGCCTCAAATTGAATGTCTTGTCGAGATGTATCTATGTATGAAATATCAAGGCTTTATCTCTAATAGTGCCTGAGATATAGACCAGGTTAAAGTTTTTCAAGTGAAGACGCGATGGGACGGGACGCGACGCCGGCACTAGGGATGTGACATTAGCTCCCCGGACATAAAGTCCCGCCTCACTAAAAAAGTCAGGTGAGCGATAAATGGCTATTCTGGTCCCCATGTCTCTCAGTAATTACTAAACATGTTTTGCACATAGATGTCAAGACCAAAAATTCTTAACCCTTCCTAGATGACAAAACCATTTTGATATTGAGGAAAAAGGAACACTGCTGGTTATCAGCACTCTTTTTTCTTTGATGTTTCCTTTTTCTAACAGGTATATATCAAAACCAGGTCTTGTAAATCGAAAGGGTTTCCCCACAAAAATCAAATAAAAACTATGTTTTTGTCTAAATGGAAGAAAGTTTGGAAAATCATCGGAAGTACAGTTGACATTCGTTATGTTGACATCGGACGAGTCGAATTTCTGCTGAAGTCGAGGTGGAAAATCTAGTCCCATCCTGATATCAAAAATTTCGAAATAAGATTATTTTGAAATAGACAAGAGGACCATGATGGTCCTATATCGCTCACATGAACCAAAATGACATGAGCAACACTTTTGTTCAATTCAATAAATATTTATGACTTTAAGACTGAAAACAAACTTATGGTCAATAACTCTGTGAAAATCGAACTCATCCAAGATCTTATGGTGCCCAACATTGTGTCCAAGATTTGTCTTGTTTGATAAATAATTGTACATTCTGGAGTATAAACAAGGTCCAAAACAGCCGAAAATAGCAATTTTGTCAAATTCAAGGGCACATAACTCGACTTTTTGATCAGATCAGACTAAAAATCAAACTCATCCAAGATCTTATGATCCCAAACATTGTGTCCAAGTGTTGTCTTGATTGATCAATAATTGTAGATTCTAGAGTATAAACACGGTCGAAAACAGCCGAAAATGGCAATTTTATCAAATTCAAGGGCACATAACTCTTTCTGATCAGATCACACTGAAAATCATACTAATCCAAGATCTTATGGTCTTAAACATTGTGTTCAAGTTTTGTCTTAATTGATAAATGATTGTAGATTCTAGAGTGTAAACAATGTCAAAAACAGCCGAAAACGGCAATTTTATCAAATTCAAGGGCACATAACTCTCATCTTTCTGGTCAGATCAGACTGAAAATCAAACTCATATGAGATCTTATGGTCTCCAACCTTGTGTCCAAGACTTGTCTTGATTGGTCAAAAATTGTAGATTCTAGAGTGTAAATAACATCAAAAATAGTCAAAAACTGCAATTTTGTCAAATTCAAGGGCTCATAACTTTCGACTTTCTGATCAGATAAGACTGAAAATCAAACTCATCCCAGATGGCTTGATTGATCAATAATTGTAGATTCTAGAGTGTAAACAAGGTCGAAAACAGCCGAAAATGACAATTTAGTCAAATTCAAGGGCAAGTAACTCTCAACTTTCTTATCAGATCAGACTGAAAATCGAACTCATCCGAGATCATTTGGTCTGCAACGTTATGCCCAAGATTTGTCTTGATTGATCAATAATTGTAGATTCTAGAGTGTAAACAAGGTCAAAACAAGGTATTTTTCGCATTCAAGGGCAGATAACTCCTGACTTTCTGGTTCGATCTGACCCATAATCGAACTCATCCGAGATCTTATGGCCATACATGTTTTGACCAAGTTTGGTCAAGATTGGCTTATATTTGTAGATGCTAGAGTGTAAACACGAAATTGTGGACGGACGGACGGACGGACGGACAGACAGACAGACAGACAGACAGACGGACGACGGACAAAAAGTGACCACAATAGCTCACCTTGAGCACTTTGTGCTCAGGTGAGCTAATAAAGCCATTGATATATAGCAGGAAAAGGATAGAAATTGCTTGTGTCGACAAATTTCTATCGTTTTCCTACTACACTGAACCGAAAAATAAACTGTCGTTTTCACTCATTCTTTCCTGTGACATCCTTTAGGTGTCGCCACTCTAGTATCTTTGCTAAAAAAAGAAGGAAAAAATGAAATGAAATCAGTGCGAATAAGTTTCACCCCTTGTTCTTCCGACCTTAATTTTGTTTCAATCAATTTGCTAATTTAACTCTTTCCCAAGCAAAGTCCTGGTTTTGACGTCATTAAGAGAATCGGCTTAGGAAAACATTGAAACAAAAGAAGAAACTGCTGATAACCAGCAGTTTCTTCTTTTGTCTCAATATTTTCTATGCCATATTTTACACAAATCCTATATTTAATAGGATCCATTTTGTCATTTGTGGCAGTTTTTGAAGTGGATCACCCTAAAATTTTGTCGTTTGGGAAAGGGGTAAGAGACCTTTCGATCACTGTCTTTTTTCCCAAAGTTATTTCCCACAATAGTTTCTATCCTATAGAAACACATTTTTTACTTTTGATATAATATAGGTTAATTATTTCTTTTAGTAGCCTATTCAGCAGCTTTCAAATTGGACCATCCCACATTTTTGTCGCCTAGAAAAGTTAACCCATTACCAAACGACAAAATTTTAGAATTATAGTCCAAATTCAAAGATAATGCAGCCGACAATTTCAAGTGAATGAAATTTTGCATTTTCTGGGCTCTCTGTGTAGAAAACATTGTGGGAAATGAAGAATTTGCTTGTCACAAGCAATTTCTTCATTTTCCACAATGTTTTCCAAAGTCATTATCGTGTGGGAACTCAAAAAGAGTGACTGTGTTGTAATGGGTTAAAAGGATTAAACATAGGACTTGAAATTTGATTTTTAATTGGACGTCCGAAAGGACGTACAATTCTTATAACCACTTTTGGACAGACGAAATGGGTTTTCATTACCAAAAAACCCTTTCTCAGACTCAATTGCCAGTTGACCAAAATTCAAAATAGATTTTGCGACCATACAGGAAAACTGTCGTATCTTTTCCTACTTTCTATGTGTTCTCTAACAAATACTATAAGATTCATTGGCCGATTCAATTCATGCCACGTCTTAACCTACTTTACGATCTTTTTTCGATTTAATCATTTTCTTGTAGTTTTTTGACTTTCGTAATATTTATTGTGTAAAGGGTAAGATCTTTAGAAAGCGATACATGCATACACTATGGTTATAATGTAAACAGACACTCTATATCATCAGCAGTAGCGATAGCTCAAACGGGAAAGGATTAACCTCGCAACTTTTTTTCAGTTTGAAATTTGGAACGCCGTTGGTTCAAAACCAGTTCGGATTATTTCTTCTGTAAAACGTTTGTTTTTCTTGATGTGTTTACTGAAAACACACATTTTAGAATGATTACCCAATTTAATGCACGTATTGTGAATGATAGGTTCCTTTTCTTTGATCATTGTTGTTTAAGTCTTTGACATATTTAAAGGAACGGGGTTTCCACGAGACGTACTTTGGAACCAGGGTTTTGAAATTGATTATCGGGGAGTGAGTTCATTTCGCAACTCGGGTTCGACTCGATGACAAATCGGGGTTCCATCTGAACAGCCTCAGATGAGACACTAGTGAAATCCACCTATTCAGAAAAATAGTTGCTCTTACGAGTTTTTTTTCTCCAGCATCTGTATCACTGATATTCGACAGTATCATGACCTATTTACATACTGATCGATGATCATGACAACAATGATTATTACTAGTATAAGACTAAGTGACAGCGATCTGTATTTATTTCGTTTAAGAGACCCGTTTACGCCCAGCAAACATGCTTATATGGGTCCAATATGGGATGTGTATGGGTAAGCCCATATGGGTAGGCCCATATTGGACCCAAATAGGACCTATGTAGGTAAGCCCATGTGGGTTTGATCATAAGGGACTCAGATTGGTCCCATATTCCCAGCATATGGGCTGTGTATGGGCAAGCCCATATGGGTATGCCCATATAGGACCTATGTAGGAAAGCCCATGTTGTTTTGACTATGGGGGTCCCAGTTACAGTAATCGGCTTGCGCCCATTCAAGTACAACAGAACAATTATGTATACATGAGCATATCTAAAATATCCATAATCTGAATCATGTAGCCTATAGAATTATAAGTTTTCAATTTGAATGACGATCTTATTTAAATCCATCAAAATTAATGACCATCAAATCAATACAAATTGAAAAACAACAACATTAGATTCAGCAAGACAAGTAAGGCAACATCAATAAGACATGTCTAATCCTTTCTCGAAAAAACCTGGTATTGACTTCTCTAATAGAAAGGTAGGCATAAATTGCCAAAAACATAAGCCTAGATATATTAGCAAAAGTTGATAATCGGCATTTTCTTCTTTTGCATAAGTTTTTTCTGCGCTATATTGTACAGAAGTACATTCTTTGTCAATATCGGGCTTCGTGTTGGATCATCCGAATTATTTTGTCGTTTTAACGGTGTTTAAACTGTAATTAGTCTGTTCAAATCGCTAACATAATCTTATCAATTAGTGTGTTACAAGGAGTTTTATGTATATTAAAGGGAAATAATTTAAAATCTTGATAATAAATCATGTTTTTACAAAGCGTTTATGTAAAGAAAGCATTTGGCTTGATAATCCTATATGTTTCTGTTAAAAGAAATTAAATTGTGTACACATTTTCAAAAAAAAAAGATAGAAATAAATCTAGACATAAAAATATATCAAAAAAACATATAGATAGTTATAGAAAGCCTCAAAAATGTTATGACAGTCAAAACCACATTCCCAGGTATCAAACCTTAGAAAATGTGTCAAGGTCGTCAGACATACCTGGCGAGACCTTAATCCTCTATGATGGGGAATGATTACCCCTTCTGAGTGAGAAGCTCTGGAAGGTTTTCATCTTCGATGAACACAAAACGAAAGCCAATAGAAATGGGTTAGATCAGGGTTGTCTATATGGGTCTGCCCATTTGGGACCCATATGGGTCCCATATTGCATGTATACGGGCTACCCAGATAGGACCCATATGGCCCCCGGTTGCACATCCTAAATGGGTCCCATATGGGTTGCCCTTATGGGACCCATAAAGGTGTCCATAAGGGACCCATATGGGACCCATACAAATTGCTTGCTGGGCGTGTATTGAGCTAAGAAGATGAAGCAGGGTCATTCTACACTAAGCGTATATTTTGAACAACGTTTTTTTGAAAAATATTATCTCTGAAAATGCATTCTTTTTTTGTGTGGATGTTAACATCATACCTTGCGATGATTCTAGATATAAAGGCAACACGAAATATGTTCCCCGTTACAAGATATGAGATTATATTTAACCGCTACCGATGGAAAAGTTCCACTCCATAACATTTTTTAACATTCATTTAAAATCATTCATAAATGAGAAAACAAAACTTTTCGATATAATTTGTCTTGTCTAATGGTACTTTATCAAATAACTTAATGATTATCTCATGAAAATGTTTGTAATTCACAAAATTAATTGAAAACCAGCAATGTCCCTAATATCTTACAAATTAATTTTCTTCCATATTGATTAGTTTAATCAATTCACTCTGATATACTTTTAAATCTCTTTATACCTATTCAATTGTACTATGAAATTTAGGTAATCATATACATGTACATTTTTTGCTTTTGTATTCTGCAAAATATTGCATTTTTATGGTGTTACGGTAAAGACAATAACGTTACAAAATGGACACATCGTTACGGGAGTGACATTGTACTAGAGTCATCAAATCTAAGAACATGTTTTCTTTATTCACAGAAGTGCTTTCAACCTCAAGCAGAACAAATCAAAATACAAGAGGACCACGATGGTCCTATATCGTTCACCTGAACCAAAATGATATATATGAGCCACAGTTTTGTTCAATTCAACCAATATCTATGTCTTTAGGACTGAAAACAAACTTATGGTGTCAAGTTTGTCTTGACTAGTCACTATTTGAGGTTGTTAGAGTAAAATTTGAAGGGCAGATAACTGAGCAAATTCTTTTCTGGTCATTCTGAAATTAAAATTAATCCAAGATCTGATCATAATCAACATCATATCCAAATTTCGTCTTGATTGTCCATTATTTGTGGTTGTTAGAGTGGAAACGGCATTTTTATCAGATTCAATAGCACATGACTGACAACTTTCTCATTCGATTGGAGCAAAATTCAAACTCATGTAAGGTCTTATAATAAGTAGCATAGTGTCCAAGGTTGGTCTCGGTTG
The DNA here is from genome assembly GCA_963680895.1 of Fragum sueziense. Taxonomy (NCBI): domain Eukaryota; kingdom Metazoa; phylum Mollusca; class Bivalvia; order Cardiida; family Cardiidae; genus Fragum; species Fragum sueziense. The sequence goes on along the minus strand of OY804600.1, from coordinate 7,576,834 downwards.
ATCAAAAATTGTAGATTCTATCTAGAGTGTAACCAAGGTCGAAAATAGCTGAAAACGGCAATTTTGTCAAATTCAAGGGCACATAACTCTCGTCTTTTTGATCAAATCACACTGAAAATCGAACTAATCTGAGATCTTATGGTCCCCAACATTGTGATTAAGTTGTGTTTTGAATGATCTATAATTGTAGATTCTAGAGTGTAAACAAGGTCAAAAACAGCCGAAAACAGCAATTTTGTAAAATTCAAGGGCAACTAACTCTCGTCTTTCTGGTTCAATTAGACCAAAATCAAATCCGTTCGAAGATCTTATCGTCTCCAACATCGTGTCCCAAGTTTTGTCTTGATTGATCCATAATTGTAGATTCTAGAGTGTAAACAAGGTCAAAACAGTCGAAAACAGCTATTTTGTAAACTTCAAGGGCAAGTAACTCTTGACTTTCTAATCTGATCAGACAAAAAATCAAACTCATATGAGATCTTGATATTAGATGTTATGGTCACCAACATTGTGTCCAAGATTTGTCTTGATTGGTCAATAATTGTAGATTCTAGAGTGTAAACAAGGTCGAAAACAGTCGCAAACGGCAATTTTGTCCTATTCAAGGGCACACAACTCTCCACTTTCTGATCAGATCAGACTGAAAATCATACTCATCTGAGATCTTATAGTCCCTAACCTTGTATCCAAGCTTTGTCTTTCTCGATCAATAATTGTAGATTCTACAGTGTAAAGAATGTCAAAAACAGCCAAAACGGCATTTTTTCAAATTCGAGGGCACATGCCGGGGTACCACAAATCCTTCTGGTCAGATCAGACTGAAAATTTAACTCATCTGAAATTTTATGGTGTCCAACATTATGTCCACGTTTTGTCTTGATTGATAAATAATTGTAGATGCTTTACTGTAAACAAAGGTTAAAAACAGATTTTTTTGACATTCTGGGGCAGATAACTCAGCACATTCTGGTCTGATCAGACCCATACTCGAACTTGTCCGAGAACTTACGACCCAACTTATTTTGGCTATGTTTGATCAAGAGTGTCTACTTTTGTTGGTGCTAGAGTGTAAACAACCCAATTGTGGACGGACGGAAAGACAGACGACGGACGGTGAGTGACCACAATAGCTCACCTCGAGCGCTTCGTGTTCAGGTGAGCTAAAAAGAAACCAATGAATAACAAGAGGGCCAAGATGGCCTATATCGCTCACCTTAGAGATCACCAAGATGATAATTTTTGTCTCATCTCACATACACAACTTTTGGACAACGTTCATTAAAAGAAACAATTTAAACAATGCTGGTATTAGAGAGTTATACTACAATGCATGATGGGAAGTGCAAAATTTACCTTAAGAATCTCTGATAAACAGAATTGGAGAAGATTGTATCATTATGAGACAATTTCACATACAAAATTTCAAAAGCCTTACGCCAAACAGTTTAGGAAAAAAAGATTGTACAAGATTTCCTTTTTTGTCTCTATATGAAATTGGATACCCACAACATAGGGCAAATTTTCCTTGTATCACAATAGTTTGAAGTATTTTGGTAGAGGGCCTTGATGATTCTACACACAAAATTTCAAAGCTCTAAGCCAAACGGTTCAGGAGAAGAAAATTGTACAAGATTTCCTTCTATGTTTCTATATGAAATTCGATACCCACAATACAGGACCAATTTTCCTTTTATCACAATAATTTGAAGTATTTTGGTAAATGAGACGATGCTACATACAAAATTTCAAGACTCTAGGCGTTATAGTTTGGGAGGAGAAGACTTTTTAGTAATTGTGGACAGACAGACGGACGGACGGACGGACCGACGGACGGACAGACAGACGACGGACGGTGAGCGATCTTAATAGCTCACCCTCAGCACTTCGTGCTAAGGTGAGCTAATAAAACAGCCCAGTGGAATTAATCAAGTTCCAGTTTTTCAACAATTGACTGAAGACCACGGGTTCCATTTACATTTTGATATTTTGATGCAGTGTATGCATGAAAGGCGCTGAACAGGACTAAGTGCATGCTCTAGATACTATTAATAATTGGATTGTTTTTATGTTATGATTAATATAAGACTTTAAGCGGCATTATATATAGATACCAAAACAAGTAAACACACTACATTATTCTCTTTTTCCACAATATTTCTAGGTAGGCCAGTTGATTATTTCTGACTAACATGACTTAAAACTGTAATAATTCTGGCAATAACATAAGAATGAGTCACCTCCGTAACGGCTTTGTCAATACCGCAACTGTCACATGTGTTACGGAGTTGACTGTGACGGAGTTGACGATTTTGTCTCATATCTACTATAAGAAGCACATGGGAAAAAATTTCATTCCAAACATCTTACATTTCATTCAAGGTCGACTTTAAACACTTACTGGTGAAATCTTAAACAATGCAAAAGTAGAAAATACGAATTTATGTACGCGACGGTGTGGACACATTCCAAATATAACTGTAGGTTTACTTACCATTCATCGATTCTGATTTCTTTTTATGTTGCGGCCTCTAATTAGAAATGGCGGATTTTGGAAAAGGAAGAATGACGTCACAGTTTACGTAGGTTTGGAATGAGTAAACATGTTGCCCGTGAGTATTTCACTATGAATTCTGATTTCGTGACGGAGTTGACGGAATATTAGGGACTGTAATGCACTGCTCGTTTTTAAAGAGGACGCCACAATTTCAATTGTTTGCATCATTAGAATATGACTTACAAATAGTAAACCATTGATTTTAAGCAAAACCGTAATTTAGAATAATGTTTTAAAAGAAACATGCTCAAATTTCGATCTGAGAGTTACGGAGGGGACATGTGTTTTTTGGACTACAGACATTTGCTCAACTGCGTTAAAACAGGAATCTCAACACCAAGAGCTTAATTTCTTTGATTTTCCAATAGCATTAAGACAATTGAATGCCACTATACCGAAAATGGTCTGGATTCGTTATCGCTGTATGTGTTATTTCAATTTTCATCCAAAGGACATGAAATATACGTTTAGTGTAGAATGACCCAGCAATGGGTCTGCAACAGATGGTACCTGGATGATAGCATGAATATGTTTACAGATAGGGACATTGCTATTCTCAAATTTTCGTTGATAATGATATGAAGATTTAAATTGCTTATTGTACTCCACTGCCATTTTCCCGACGGCACGTTCCCAATTTCTTCTTTTTATGCACATCTGTAGATGTAAGGATGCTGCGGTAGTACTTGTATGAGGAATCCATGGTTAGGTGCTCCAATTCATCTGGTATTTTGTTTCAGGAAAAGTATGTATTGAATTTGTTTTGTAACCACAACCAGGGAAAACTGCTACCGTGTTTTTTTTTCTTTTTTTACTCTAAACAGGAATAAAAATCAAAGTGCTTGGAGCACTATATTTAGACGCCTCTCATTGATTGAGCGGAATTGTATGTAAATGATCTGCGTTTCATTACTTTATTTCGTTGAATTTGTGTTAAGATCGATTCTAAATCACTGCAGTCGTTTTTTCGCCAACGATGGTGGAAATAGAAGTCGAACAAGAGTGCCATGGTCACAATATACGCCGCCACTTATAAAACTTGAGACAAAAAATGACATTGACAAGGATTTATAAATATTCACACAAAAACCTGTAAAACGTTGTGTTCACAAAAAGGTTTTTATAAATATCCAGTCAAAAACCTGGAAGGAATTGCGTTCACGAGACTGAAATATCATTAAGCCCTAGAGACTAAGATTGAAGGGGGCATAACTCAGGCAAAAATCAATGAACCATAAAATCCTTACTTCATGCACATTTACCAATTAAGGTAATAACATCCACCAAGTTTCATAAGGATCCAGTCAGAATCATAGAAGAAGTTGTGTTGACAAGGCTGCAATTTCAATCAGCCCCAGAGACTAAGTTTTAAGGGGGCATAACTCTAGAAAAAATCAATGAACCATAAAATCCTTCCTTCATGCAAATCTACCAATTGAGGTGATTGACCAAGGTGATTGACTCCTTAGGAGGAGTTGCGTTGACAAGGCTGCAATTTCAATAAGCCCCAGAGACTAAGTTTTTAAGGGTCATAACTCTGGCGAAAATCAACGAACCATAAAATCCTTCCTTCATGCACATCTACCAATTGAGGTGATAACATTGACCAAGTTTCAAGAAGATCCAGCCAGAAACTTAGGAGGAGTTGCGTTGACAAGAAAAGTGGACGGACGTACGGACGGACGGATGGACGGACGGACGGATGGACGGACGGATGGACGGACGGACAGACGGAGAAGATGACGCCAATATTCGTCCGCCTCCGGCGGCGTATAAAAAAAGATGATTAAAAAGAACAATGTCTGAGTAGAATTCGAACCCAGGGCCTTCCGGATATAACATGACATTGTGTAAAGAGTACAAGGTGAGTGCTCTGCTAAGTGAGCTATCGCGGCTTTCATTTATGTAGCGCGTTGGCTTACATTTTGAATAAATTGCTTTGTAGCGTACTTTATAAAATCAATGAAAAGTATAACTGACGACAATACTCATAGTAAACCGAAACAAGAAGACAAAAGTGCTAATCGTATGGCCTTAATTGAATTTGGTAATCAAATTAATAGTGATTATTCATAGCCGTTAGCGACAAATCAGTTGTCTTGAAACGGCAATCAAATCAATTTGAAGCCTGAGAAGGGTTTTCTGGTATTAAAGCCGATTTCGTATGTCCGAAACCGATCTTATAGAATTAAACACAGAAGAATGAATAAATTATCTTTCGTTCATGTACAATCCCGCTCAATCAATCAGAGACGTCCAATTACAGTGCTCTCAGCACTTTGATTTATCACGGTATCTAAAGCTGCGCATCAAATTTAGTTATTGCGTACCGATCGATGGGTCAAAAGTATTATGTTAGATTGCACTTGCATAAAGGCTATTTAACCCTTTCCCAAACAAGACTCGGTATTTACATCCCTGATCTTAAAGGCTTGTGAAAACATTGATGCAAAAGAAGAAAATGCTGAAAACCAGCATTTTCTCCTTTAGCCTCGATATTTTCACCACTATATTGTAGGCTTGCATAAATCCTATCTTTACTAAATTCCATTTAATCGTCTGCAACGGCTTTCAAATTAGATGACCCTTAAATATTGTAGGCTAATTTGGGAAAGGATTAAAAGCAGTGCAGTAAAGTTGCGTAAAAATCTGTTACCAAGCACCAAACAAGAGGACCATGATGGTCCTATATCGCTCACCTGAACCAAAATGATATGAGCAACACTTATGTTCAATTCAATTGATATTTATGACTTTAAGACTGAATATGAACTAATGGTCAATAACATTGTGAAAATCAAACTCATCCAAGCTCTTATTGTGCCCAACATTGTTTTTTTTTATATTATTGTAGATTCTAGAGAGTAAACAAGGTCGAAAACAGCCAAAAATGGCAATTTTATCAAATTCAAGGGCACATAACTCTCGTCTTTCTGGTCAAATCAGACTGAAAATCAAACTCATCTGAGATCTTACGGTCTCCAACATTGTGTCCAAGATTTGTCTTGATTGGTCAATAATTGTAGATTCTAGAGTGTAAGCAAGGTTGAAAACAGTCAAAAACAGCAATTTTACCAAATTCGAGGGCACTTAACTCTCGACTTTCTGATCACATCAGACTGAAAATCATACTCATCCATGATCTTATGCTCCCCAACATTGTGTCCGAGTTTTATTTTGATTAATAATTGTAGATTCTAGAGAGTAAACAAGGTCGAAAAGAGCCGAAAACGGCAATTTTGTCAAATTCAAGGGCACACAAGCAAATTCGTTGAATTGATATCCCCCGCCGAACATATTTTCATTGTCAATAAAGTAGCGCGGAAACGAATATAACTCTGTAGGTATATGGCTTCAACAGAACGAATATCACTCTGTATGTATATGGCTTCAACAGAACGAATATGTATATGGCTTAAAAAGTCAGGGGTAGTGACTCTAAATTCGACGGTTGAACCGGGTAACCCCGACGATATGCGCATGTCCTTTTTGTAGTGAAGCTGTGTGCCAAGTTTCATTGAAATACGGTCTACAGTTTTCAAGAAATAGCGCGGAAACGAATATCACTATGTATGTTTATGGCTTAAACAGTCAGGGGCAGTAACTCTAAAATCGGCGGTCGAACCGGGTAACCCCGACAATATGCGCATGTCCTCATTGTAGTGAAGCTGTGTGCCAAGTTCCATTGAAATCCGGTCTACAGTTTTCAAGAAATAGCGCGGAAACGAATATCACTATGTATGTATATGGCTTAAACAGTCAGGGGCATTAACTCTAAAATCGGTGGTCGAACCGGGTAACCCCGACGATATGCGCATGTCCTCATTGTAGTGAAGCTGTGTGCCGAGTTTCATTGAAATCCGGTCTACAGTTTTCAAGAAATAGCGCGGAAACGAATATCACTATGTATGTATATGGCTTAAACAGTCAGGGGCAGTAACTCTAAAATCGGCGGTCGAACCGGGTAACCCCGACGATATGCGCATGTCCTCATTTTAGTGAAGCTGTGTGCCAAGTTTCATTAAAATCCGGTCTACAGTTTTCAAGAAATAGCGCGGAAACGAATATCACTATGTATGTATATGGCTTAAACAGTCAGGGGCATTAACTCTAAAATCGACGGTCGAACCGGGTAACCCCGACGATACGCGCATGTCCTTATTGTAGTGAAGCTATGTGCCAAGTTTCATTGAAATCCGGTCTATAGTTTTCAAGAAATAGCACGGAAACGAATGTCGGACGGACGGACGGAAGGACGGACGGACGGACATGGCAAAAACAATATCCCCCCCCCCCCCCCGAAAAAAATTTTCGGCGTGGGGTAATAACTCTCGACTTTCTGATCAGATCAGACTGAAAATCAAACTCATCCCAGATCTTATGCTCCATGTCTTATGTCCAAGTTTTGTCTTGATTTATTAATAATTGTAGATTCTAGAGTGTAAACAATGTCAAAAACAGCCAAAATGGCAATTTTGCACAATTCAAGGTCGCATAACGCTCATCTTTCTGGTCAAACCTGACTGAAAATCGAATTCATCTGAGATCTTATTCTCCCCAACATTGTGTCCAAGTTTTGTCTTGATTGTTATATATTTGTAGATTCTAGAGTGTAAACAAGGTCGAAAACAGCCGAAAACGGCAATTTTGTCAAATTCAAGGGCACATAACTCTCGACTGTCTGATCAGATCAGACTGAAAATCAAACTCATCAAAGATCTTATGCTCCCTAACATTTTGTCCAAGTTTTGTCTTGATTTATAGATAATAGTAATCTAAGGGAAGTAACTCTTGACACTACTCAAGAAAAGTAGTGTAAAGATTTACTTCCCTTAGATTAACATGTAGAGTGTAAAAGCAGCTGAAAATGGCAATTTTGTCAAGTTCAAGGACACGTAACTCTAGACTTTCTGATCGGATCAGACTGAAAATCAAGCTCATCCGAGATCTTATGGTCTCTAATATTATGTCTAAGTTTTGTCTTGATTGATCAATAATTGTAGATGCTAGAGTGTAAACAAACTTCAAAACAGCATTTTTTGACATTCAAGGGCAGATAACTCAGCACATTCTAGTCCGATCAGGCCCATAATCGAACTTGTCCGAGTACTAATGATTCTACTTGTTTTGGCCAAGTTTGATCAAGATTGCTTAACTTTTGTGGATGCTAGACAGTAAACACCCCAAATGTTGACGGACGGACGGACGGACGCTGGACAAAAAGTGACCACAATAACTCACCTCGAGCACTTCGTGCTCAGGTGAGCTAAAAATGCACATTGAAACTTATACTTTTCCCAAACATGTCCTAGTCTATGCTTTAGGAATCGTACAGAGAAACGAAAAAATGCTGACACCCAGAATTTAGGCAGCCTACCCAGAATCAGATTAGCACGACGTCGGAATTATTCGGACCGTCGAATGTTTACGACCGCGCCCGAATAAGTTCAGACATGTAACGACGCCTCTCGAACAAATCCGATATTTCATGAATCTCAAAATTGCCACATTACGGATATATTTCTCGAGCTTTTATCATATTTAAAAGGGTTTCATGCAAAACTTTCGAGGATCAGAACAACATGGGTAGTCAGAGTTTGCATTTATGTGCGTGGTGCATTGCATTTTCTACGGCTAAAAAGAAAGCAATTGTATTGCAGGTACCAAGGGGTTTTCTGCCTTTCCTCAATATTCTCGACCATATATCACAGATAAATTTTGATGCTGATAGTTAGATTAATATTTTCGTCTGCAAAAGGCCCACCTTTGAATTTGGACCAATCAATGATGATTTCGTTAGGGAATGGTTGTAATTTCAATATTGTACGTATTGTTGGCGCAAGATCGTATGGCACATGTTTACAAAACAGTGTGGTATAAAAGATGAATAAATTCTTTATAAGTAGTGACGTAGACATGCTGAAAATTTAGGTAGAGTGATAGAGCAGTCTGTGCACTGTTCCGAGTTTTCTGCGTTTTATCGAAAAATGTTTTGTTTACATTTGAAAAAAAAGTAAACATGTGACATACGATCTTGCGCAAACAATAGGTCTGTCTATAGGTTATCGTGTCATAATTATCATAACTTAAAGTTTAATTTGACATTTGGACAAATGTGGCTATGATGTCAAAAAAAACAAGAGGGCCAAGATGGCCCTGTATCGCTCCACTGGCTTTTACACATTTAGACTACGAACTTCTTCAAGGAATACAATAGAGGTCTATCCAAAGAAGATTCATGCTACCCCAGAATGAAATCCAATAAGTGATTAAGGAGCAGAAATGTCTATAAAATTATCTTAAAATTACACTATGTTTTATAAAGGCTTTTCATCCGATCGTGAAGGAATTTGGAAGAGATTCATGCAAGGAAGGTTCCTGTGAAGTTTGGTTGAAATTGGTCCAGTAGTTTTGGAGAAAATAATCAATTTAATTAAATTTATTCAAATTTAAGTTCTACACGGATTTTTTTTTTAATTTAGAGGAGATTCGTGCAAGGAAGAATCATGTGAAGTTTGGTTAAAATTGGTCCATTAGTCTTGGAATTGAAGATTTTTCGAAAATTTAATTTAGTTAAATTAATTAAAATTTTAGTTATTCACAGAATTTATATTTTTCAAGGAATTAAGAAGAGAATCATACAAGATAGATTTCTGTGAAGTTTAGTTGAAATTGGTCCAGTAGTTTTGGGGAAGAAGAATTTTTAAAGATTTTTTGAAAATTTAAATCAATTAAATTAATCAAAATTCAAGTTCTGCGCAGATTTTATTCTTTTCAAGGAATTTGGTAGAGATTTATGTAAGGAAGGTTTCTGTGAAGTTTGGTTGAAATTGTTCCTGTAGTTTTGGAGAAGAAGAATTTTTAAAGTTTTTTTCAAAAATTTAAATCAATTAAATTAATTAAAATTTAAATTATACACAGAATTTATATTTTTGAAGAAATTAAGCAGAGATTCATACAAGGAAGATTTCTGTGAAGTTTGGTTGAAATTGGTCCAGTAGTTTTGGAGAAGAAGAATTTTTAAAGATTTTTCAAAAATTTAAATCAATTAAATTAATTAAAATTAAAGTTCAGCGCAGATTTTATTCTTTTGAAGGAATTTTGTAGAGATTCATGCAAGGAAGGTTTCTGTGAAGTTTGATTGAAATTGGTCCTGTAGTTTTGGAGAAGAAGACTTTTTAAAGATTTTTCAAAAATTTAAATCAATTAAATTAATTAAAATTAAAGTTCAGCGCAGATTTTATTCTTTTGAATGAATTTTGTAGAGATTCATACAAGGAAGATTTCTGTGAAGTTTGATTGAAATTGGTTCAATAGTTTTGGAGAAGAAGAATTTTTAAAGATTTTTCGAAAATTTAAATCAATTAAATTAATTTAAATTCAAGTTCAGCGCGGATTTTATTCTTTTGAAGGAATTTGGTAGAGATTCATGCAAAAAAGATTTCTGTGAAGTTCGGATGAAATTGGTCCAGTAGTTTTGTAAAAGAAGAATCTAAAGATTTTTTCGAAAATTTTATTCAATTAAATTAATTAAAGTTCTGCACAGATTTTATTCTCTTGAAGGAATTTGGTAGAGATTCATGCAAGGATGATATGTTTGAGGTTTGGTTGAAATTGGTCCAGTAGTTGTGGAGGAGAAGATATTTGAAAATTGTTTACGCTCGGACGGACGGACGCACGCACGACGGACACAGGGCCATGACATAAGCCCCGCTGGCCTTCAGCCAGTGGAGCTAAAAATCAAATAGGCCTACAAATTTATAAATATCAAATACACAAACGAAGCTGTTTTCAGTAAATGGAGAGAAACATCTTTGATTTTAAAATCATAAATGATAAAGAGAATCAGCAGATGAATTTATCGCTTTTCAACAAAAAATCTCGTTAAAAGCTGCAGTTATGAGGTTTTTGTTGAAAATCTTCATTCTATCAGACCTAAGTGTTTCTTAGGTTTCCACGAGAGAACGAAGCGTGAAGGTCATGGTCATTACGATCACGTGATTGGAACTAGTCAAATCTTGGAAAATTGTCAATTTGGAATTTTAATTAATTACAACGCAAAATTCATTGTTACTAACATAAATTTTATATCATTATATGTGCGAAAGTACAACTGACATTGCTGGACAAAATTCGTGTGGAAATTAATTGGATTAACTGTGAAAATTGATATTTTCTGCACAGCCCTTTGTTCGGAAATTGGAACAAAGACGAAAAGCCGAAATGGCTCATAAGGGCGAAAGTTCTTATGCAGAACGAGTACTGAAAAGGACTCTAGAATTGGCTCGGGTTAAAGCTGGGAAAGCCAGCGAAGCTCCGGGAAATCCGGAAAAACGCCAACGGACCGAGCTCGAGAGGGAAAATCTTGGGGGAAATCCTCAAGCCTCGACATTTGAGCCCGCCATTATTGTGGGAAATCCACAAGGCGCGGCCAGGACAAGCGATGCGCAGAACTCGCAAATTCAAGACTGTGTTGCGCAAGGGGAATCCCCCGGAAACAGTCTCGGTGCATTATGGGAGAAACTCTCCAAAATGGAGTCCGACAAACACGCTTTCGAGAGACAACAAACTGGATTAATATCTAGCTTAGTGTTGAACGTGGCTAAACTACAACAACAAATCGCGAAGCAGGACAAATCTTCCGATCAGACTTCGAATTTGATTTGTACTGACACTCCCATAGAGATCGGTGATGGCGTAAGTATTCGACATTCTCCGCGGTACATCGTAAAGCGGAGAATGATTGTCTAAACAGGTTGTAATACAAACTGGTTTGTCCAGTGTGTATCGATGGCTATTTATAGAGTCAGTGGATAAGAATAGTCAGTTCTACGTTGACCACCGCACGGGTAGCATCGAATTTCGACTGTCGCTAAAATTTCTTTGGGCGTTTCCACGAGGTACTTTGGGAAATAGTCACATACAGCTATGGATGAGGAAACACAGAGAGCCATACAGGATGCTGTTAAGGAGAACATGGAAGCTAGCAGACGAACTTTGTTGGGTGAAATTGGCACTCTGTTCGATAAGATAAGTCAAGAAAATAACTCGTCACAACTGTCAAAATTGAGTCATTTAATAGCTACTGAACAGCCCACGTTTAAAAGAAAAAGCAATGAGAACAGTTCAAGAGTAATAACAAACTGTTGATGAAGATGAATGAGGCAAATAACAATTTAGAGCAAGAAAAGTTACCAGAGGCAAAATCTAATGTTGCAGAAGGTGTGCATAGCTTTTGTTTCTTTTTTAATTAGTTCTTTCTTGTGCCCCTATGTACAGAAAATATGAAAACATTGTCGAAAAACGTTTTTCACAAGACGCGAGCTATGGGTGTGGTTTTATCATTTAACGATGTTTCATCTCGTCTTTTATATAAAACTTTACCAAGAAATATGATTTTCAAATGTGTCTTTGCAATAATTTCACTGCATTTCAATTCATAGATTATAATGACAAAAAAAAAAAAAAAAAAAAACACCGTCATATGATTGGTAAATCTATCTACAATTCAAATCAACATACAGGTCTACAGCCATGTATTATCGTATAGATAAGGCAATATGCCATGTAACATGTTTATATTGTTTCAGCCATAGATATGTTGACGCACCGTCAAAAGTTGATACAGTTGGCAGATAGAAGCGAGTTGGGCTGGAGGGTCGTACAGGAGTACGAATCAAACCCATTGGCCGAGGATCCCGACGACGAGAAGCGCATGTATAAGGCCGAGGCACGAGCAACCAAGAAGCTGAAAGCAGAACGAGCGAAAAAATCCAAGACAAACAGGAACTGGCCGTATAAGAGGGGTCATGGTCAAGGTCAAAGTAGCTCATCGCAACAGACTGTACCCACGCAGACGGGACCGACGCAGAAGCCGGGTTTATGTTTTCATTGTGGTAAACCGGGCCACTGGAGGCAGGACTGTCCCGGAAACGTATCAAATAATAAGATAAGTACATATATCGTTAATACAAATAGTACGAGTTTAAACCTAAATGGCACCGGAAAAGAAGGTAAATCTAACAATGTAAAAATAGGATCAAAAAGCACGATTTTGATAGATAGTAGTAGCAGTTCCAACGAAATGGACGGTAAGATAGCAAGCATCAGTGGTCAAGCACAGGCTGTTGTTTCTCCTGTGGGTAGGTTAAAACGTCATATAGATAAATGGCGGTCAATTAATGGTAGTCCGTATATATTAGACGTAATAGAGAACGGGTATAAGATACCATTTAAAGAGATACCCCCGAAGGCTTTTTTAAAGAATAATAGGTCAGCTAGAGACAATCCGTCCTTTGTGACGACTGAGATCGGAAATCTTTTGGAAAAAGGAGTAATTTCAGTGGCGCAAGACATGCCGAAGGTGGTAAACCCTTTAACAGTTGCTTATAACAAAAAAGGCAAACCTAGAATGGTTCTGGACTGTAGGCATATAAATGAGTATGTACATCTCTTCAAGATGAAGTTCGAGGATGCAAAGGTCGCTATGAGCCTATTTGGGAAAGGTATTTATGTATTTACCTATGATCTTAAAAGTGCATACCACCATATAGATATTTCAGACTCGCATAAGTGTTATCTTGGATTTTGCTGGATTTACTTAGGTAAACAAACGTATTTCGTTTATAATTCATTACCGTTCGGTTTGTCGTCTGCTGGACACATATTCTCCAAAACAGTACGAGTAATAGTGTCGTATCTGAGAGGTTTAGGTCATAACATTGTTATGTTTTTAGACGACGGTATCGGGGGAGATGCTGATTATGGCAAAGCGGTCATGTCAAGTAAATTTGTAAGAGAGGTATTTTGTCAGTTTGGCTTTTTGATAGCTGAAGAAAAGTGTTTTTGGACTCCTTGCAAGGTCGCCACCTGGTTAGGTTATGTTTTCAATTACGAATTGAATAAATTGTTTGTCAGTGAAGAAAGGATCGAACTCGTTGAAAAGTCAATTGATTCAATCCTTTATCAGATTGATCAAAGTAAATTGGGTATTCTAAATGTTAGAGTTTTGGCATCATTGATAGGTCGGATCATTTCACTACAATTGGTATTTGGTAGTATAGTCCGGTTACGTACTAGAGAAATGTATAACTGCATTATAACGCGGGCTAGCTGGAATGCCCCTGTATTGGTATCAAAAGAAGCCATGAGCGAAATAATATATTGGAAAGAAAATACAAGATATTTGAATAGCGTTGGCAGGGCATTAGATCAAGTTAAAACTTGTGACGTACAGATTTTTTGCGACGCGAGTGCAAAAGGCTACGGAGGTTACGCAGATGTAAAGGTAAAGGATACTTTATTTGTTAACTCTAGTACTGAGTTATGGGACTTGTCTTTATCTCCGGAAGAAGATAATGGGCTCATGGAAGAGCATTGGTTGTGTAGGCCACCGGAAGTTGGCTACATTCCCGCGGAAGAGGGAAGGTCGTCCGCTATAAGACGGGCAGTAGGTTGTCTACCCGCGGAAGAGGGTATAGATCGTTCAGGATCCGGGGCGGATCAGGGAACGCCATTAAGCACGTATGGTTGTAACGCATCAGTTGTCACTCACGGAATGAGGGTGAATTCTAGAGTAGGATTAGGTAGTAATGTTGTTGTAGGTAGTTGGATTGACGAGGAACAAAGTAAAAGTTCATCGTGGCGAGAAGCCGAGGCTGTCAATCGAGTGCTGAAAAGTCAGGTTAGTGCGCTAAAGGGCAAATCGGTTACTGTTTTTACAGATAACAAAAATGTCACATCAATATTGTCAAATGGAAGCACGAAGTATGATTTGCAAAAAGTCGCTCTAGAAATTAATGATTTCTGCACTAAAAACGACATCAGCCTGAGCACAGAATGGATCCCAAGAGATCAGAATCAGTTGTCTGACTATTTGAGTAGGTGTCAAGATAGTGATGATTGGTCCATATCAAAAAGTTGGTTTAATTATTTAAACTGTATATGGGGCAGGTTTGATGTAGACAGATTTTCTTCGCATTACAATAATCAATGTGAACGCTTTAATTCTAGGTGGTGGGTACCCGGTACGGAAGGCATTGACGCATTTACATTGTCGTGGAAAAATGATAACAATTGGCTAGTACCACCACCACGTTTGATTTTGGATTGTATAAATAAAATTGAAAAAGAAAGACCAAAATGTACCCTTATAATTCCAAAGTGGAAATCAGCAGCGTTCTGGTCTCGCCTGGTCGATAAAAATCAGAAGTTTATGTACTATGTAAAAGAAGTCAAAGTTTTGCCTTTATATGGTTCAATCAGTGTGGGAAAAGGAAATAACGGAGTGTTCTCAAAATGTCCGTTGCCTTTTCAAATGCTTGCATTGAAGATAGATTTCAAGGCTTTTAAGCCTAAGACTTAGTGAGAATCATGTTTATCTGTGTTTTTAATTAACAGGTGTTGACTTAAAGCCTACTATCGAGAAGATGGTTGTTGATCAGGGGTTAGACGCACAAGCACACGGTAGTGTTGTGGACCATATGGCTACTTACTTACTACAATCTAAGGCGAACTCTACGTGCCAGAAATATACGAACTATTTCAAGCATTTTGACAGTTATTGTACAAATAAGGGTTTTTGTTCGAGGCCAGCATCACCGATCGTCGTAGCAATGTATTTAACGAGTATACTCGATGAGGACAAGTCGTACTCAGTTATTTCGGCGTCAGTGTACAGTATTCAATGGATACATTCTCTTCACGGTCTGGACAATCCCACGAACCACGGTATGGTCAAGAATCTGTTAGAAGCTGCCAAACGACTGCGATCCAAACCGGTACAAAGAAAGGACGTTATTGATTCGACAACGCTACAAAATTTGTGCAGAAAATTCTCCGATACATCTGATATTTGTACTGTTAGAGATTTGTCTATGATATTATTAGGATTTTCCGGGTTTATGCGTTTTAACGAGCTCAGTAATTTACGATGTTCTGATGTTTCTTTTCAATCTGATCATTTAGTTATTACTATACGCAAGAGTAAAACTGATGTGTATAGAGAAGGTAAACAGATACCTATAGCAAAAGGTGCATCAGTCGCATGTCCGTTTGCCATGTTGCATAAATATATGCAACTTGCAGAATTGTCTGTCAAATCAGAGGATTATCTTTTTAGACCTTGTTACAGATCAAAAGGTGTTTCGAATCTTATAAAAAAGAACAAAACATTGAGCTATACTAGAGTTAGAGAATGTATTGTACAGAAATTGCATTTAGTAGCACCAACATTAAACCTTGGCACACATAGTTTGCGGGCTAGCGGAGCCACAGCTGCGGCTAATGCCGACGGAGTGTCCGAAAGATGTCTTAAGAGACATGGTCGATGGAAGTCTGATATCTCAAAAGATGGTTATATCGTTGATTCTCTTGAAAGCAAATTACTGATAACCAGAAAATTGAACCTGTAATTTTATGATAAAGATGTTGTTCCGAATTTGAATGATCATTCTCACAAGCTTTGTAATTCTATACGGTCACACAATGCAATATGGTGTTGATTTTTTGTGAAAATCTGATTGGACTTCGACATTCTCCGCGGTACATCGTAAAGCGGAGAATGATTGTCTAAACAGGTTGTAATACAAACTGGTTTGTCCAGTGTGTATCGATGGCTATTTATAGAGTCAGTGGATAAGAATAGTCAGTTCTACGTTGACCACCGCACGGGTAGCATCGAATTTTAAGATTCAAATTCGGAACAAGGTTAGGTTCGCATGTTTGAGAGATTCCGCTGCTCAGTATTTCGAGGTATGGTTGAGCCTTAGCTGTGGAAACACGTTTCCTCCTCATAGAGGGGGTTGTTCGTGGGTTGCTCCCATTCCAGAGACAAATATTCAGTTGAATCTGTATAGAGCAACTGTGTGAATATTATCACTCGAACATTGTCGAAATCGATTTTTCGAGTACGCAAGATCTATACATAAATACAAGATTCGACTGAAACATGCAGTTAATGAATACTATAGATGTATTATATACTTTGTATATTGTGGAATGTTGTCACCAATCAGGCGCTTGTGCCTTTAGTTCCTGATGCTAACCAATTATACGGTCACACAATGCAATATGGTGTTGATTTTTTGTGAAAATCTGATTGGACCTATCGTCGATAGTGACACGGAGCAGGACGATTCGTCGTCTGCTGCTATTTTTTGCGAACTTGACGGATTATACGCCGAAACAAAAAAGTCAGGGCCGGCGATCGACGATAGTTTGGCCCAATTGTTAAACAGGGCTATTGATAGGAGCATGCCAGACGAACAAATTCGTGATTTGGAGGACAGGTATTTGGTACCAGAAAATTGCCCTAGGCTAGAAGTTCCGGTTGTCAATCGCGAATTATGGAATGCATTAAAGGACAAAAGAGAAAGTGACCTAGCCTTACAATCAGTACAGAAGGTCTTGAAACATGCAATGGTACCTACACTGTTAGCATTGGATGTCATAAAAAACAAGGGTGATGAGTCAAAATATCCACAACTGATCAAGGATATTTTCAAAATCCTAGCCAATGGCATATACCACTGCAATAAAAGGAGGAAATATCTCATCAAACCAGCTGTGCCTTCTAAATACCGAAAGGTTTGTGACATCGAGGCACCAGTCACAGCTAATCTTTTCGGAGATGAAATTGACGCCAAAGTGGAAGAAATCGAAAAGGAGGAAAAAAGGTCCCAAAAATTTAGTAACCACTCGGATCATTTTTTATCCCAGAGACCTGCCCAAAAGGGCAGGTCATCAAATTGGTCGGGCCGGAACAACGAACAAGAGGCCCAAGAGGGCCTGTATCGCTCCACTGGCTCAGTATTTCAATCAATGAGACGGTTCAAGTATAGATTTTCATAAGGAAATTTGACAGGAAAGCTGATTCCAGAATAGACTTTACCTTGAGAAACCTTATTTCTCAGTGGTAATAAGTATTGTTTGTAAATAGGAAAAGTTATATATCGCTGCTTTTCTGCCAAAAACATGTATCTGCAGCTTAAAACAAGCTGCAGATACAAGGTTTTTGCAGAAAAGCGACAATATGTATATCCCTGTATTTCAACCAAACCTTGTAACCGCAGCTTAACCCTTTTCCAAACTGAAACAAGACCTGGGCT
This sequence comes from Fragum sueziense, assembly GCA_963680895.1. Classification (NCBI taxonomy): domain Eukaryota; kingdom Metazoa; phylum Mollusca; class Bivalvia; order Cardiida; family Cardiidae; genus Fragum; species Fragum sueziense. The sequence goes on along the minus strand of OY804600.1, from coordinate 7,559,173 downwards.
GCGTTCAGTAGACAAAACGTTTTGTCTTACTGGACGCAGGGCTGGTTTTGATGTCCCCGATAGAATAGGCTTGAGAAAACATTTAGGCAATAGAAGAAAATGCTGATAATCAGCACTTTCTCCTTTTGCCTCAATATTTTCTGTGTATTATTGTACTCAGATCCAACCTGCCATATCTTTTTCAGTGAAACTTAGTTAAAGATGAAATTCCAATATATTTTTTGACCCATTACCAAAATGGCAAAATTTGGGGCTTTTCCAAATTCAAAGATATTGCAGACGACAATTTCAAGTGAATGAAATTTAAAATATTTTGGTGTTTTGGCATAGAAAACATTGTGGGAAATGAAGAAATTGCTTGTCACATGCAATTTCTTCATTTTCCGCACTGTTTTTCAAAGCTGTTATCTTTTAGGGAGTCAATGTGTAGTAATGGGTTAAGTCCCGCAACAGATAGATGCTGGACGATGGACGATCATTAAAGCTCATATAATAGCACCTTGTGCTCAGGAGAGCTGAAAACAGGTGTAAATGATACTAATGATGCCAAGGCTTTAGTTTTATGGAAATAAGGCAGAATTTGGCTGGAAATTCTGTATCGTAGGGTTTTCCATCTTAGATTTCCACACAACACAAAATTATCATGGATATGATCTTTTTCATCTCTCTCTTTAAATTGCCGTAAAATGCACAATTTTGATTTATATGACCTTGCCAGATAGTTTTCACTGGTGGTGAACTCGGCCAAAGCGTTGGACATTTTTTCGCGATCATAGTATTTCGTCTGTGTTGTTTTAAATATTGTAACTACGGCTTGGATTAAGCTGTAGTTACGAGATTTTATAACAACACAGACGGTTTGTCTATACAAATTGCTACATCCGGTCTATTTTTAGAACAAATTCATTGTTATTAGAAAAACTATCCAATCAGATCTTTAAACTCACATTTAACTGAAATATCTGTACCTTGTGGTAGCGAAAAATGTCCCTTGCTTTGGCCGAGTTCACCACCAGTGGTTTTTATGTTTAACTTGATTTGGTAGTATAAATAAAACTCAAACACAAGTGTTTCTGTAAATAATGAAGTTTTATTAAAGAATGTTTAAGTAATTGAAATTGTTGTTTACAATAGCATACAATCAATACATATTTTCATTACATAAAAGTTGTTAAATAAACAACTTGCAGAATTCATATTATGCATGTACATGTATTACTTAAAATTTTCAATTAACCCTTTCCCAAATGGCATTGTTTTAGACTTCCAATTTAAAAGCTGCACCAGAAGACAAAATGGAAGGTGATGAAAACAGGTTTTGCACAATATAGCAAAATAAAAATAAATGAATAAATTTATGAAAAAAATGAAGCAAAAGAAGAAAATGCTGATTATCAGCACTCAATGTTTACAGAAGCCTCTTAAATTAGGGACGTCATGAACAAGCTCTTATTTGGGAAAGCGTTAAGTTTCATTACAGCTTATTCATGTTTTTGACAAAAGTAAAATGTTAATTCATCTCAACATTATCTGTTATTCAAACCTTTGTATAACATCTAAATTCAAAAAGCATATTGCTACTATCTGCTGATATTAACCCAGGACAACTTAATTTTTGTCAACAATGTTCTCTATAACTAGGCTGGGGCTCTGAAATGACTTGCCAAAGGCCATACCCACATGGATGGCAGCTTGAATGTAATCCAATCACATCACCCGCAACTTCTCACAAGAAATGAGTTTGGCATTCAAGCTACCATGTCAAGCAGGACCCCATTGTTTAAAATAGAATATGATCATATTTCATGTGTTTTGATCATCATTCTACCCTTTACAGACCGACAAGCCTTTCTGGATTGTCTTGATCTGTTATGAGTGACATCTTCACTATAAATGTACATATATGAGTTTTAGACCTGTAAGCTTTTATTCCAATGATAAAACAAAGTTTTGCAGATTGTACAGCTATATATTAAAATGCCTTTCCATCTATTATATGAAAGAATTGTTCTATGCCATACAAAAACATACTTAAGTGATTATTTCTAAACTATTATAATTAAATTTAAATACATACACATTTACAATGATGTTGCATTAATCCCTTTATATGAATATTTGACTGTCATAATGATATCAGTCCTCTTGTTATTTGAGTAACATATAATAAATAGTTTGTTTTTCTCTCTTTCCCTTGCTATCATCTGTCATGACTTTCATATGATTTATATATAAATGTGGTTATTGTGATATTCTTTGTGCAAAGCACCATTTCCACTTCTAACAAAGTCTATTTGTTAATCTATGACATTGCTATATATATTCATTAAGTATCTTTGAAATATATTCTCCTTTTGGATCAGTACTAGTCTTTGTTTTGATTTTCTAATCATTTCAGAGATTTATTCTAAAACTCGCATAAAACACTAAACTAATATTTTGAATCAAACAATGAATGGTACATGAACTTTTTCAGTAGATCAGCAGTTTTAACAAAAGTAAGACAGTGCTTTACTGAGCTTAGAACAAGTATAATCAAAATAGGAACAAGAGCTCCGCAGAGTGGCGCATATACACCCGAGAGGGGCTTGTTTGTAAAATTTGCCATTTTTTCAATTCAAGGGCAGATAATTCAAAAACGAAACAGGTTATCTGAATTCCGTAAGCGATGTGCACAAATAGACACAATGGAGAATCATTGTGGCAAGTTTGATTAAATTCCAATCAAAACTGTAGGAGAAGTTGCGCACACAAGAAATTGCTAACGGACAGACTGACGGACAGACAGACGACCGGGGCCATAACAATATGAACCTTCAGGCGTATAAAAATATAAATATTTGCTCTATTTGTCACAATAATCTTACCATTGTGCATAATTTTTCACCCTACAGGTCATTAATTTTTTGATG